>OZ014521.1:320525398-320705398 GCA_963966055.1 Lathyrus aphaca | reverse complement strand
GTTTTTAAATGCACATACAGTAATAGAGTTGGCCAGTTAGAGCCTTTTTGTTTTGATAAAGTAAAATGATCTAAAGAAAATAACCTTAGATCTTCTGGAACTAATTCACCTAGGCTCAAGATATAGATACCAAATGCAAAACATTAGTGTTTTGCATGTATACCTTGGAGCTCAAAATTCTAAAAATTATTTATGGAGTTACGTAAAGCAATAACATACTTCTACTTATACAATTTTTGAAGTCTCTAATCCAAGGATGAACAATAATGGAAAATATCAATCCCAGTGATCCAAAAAAAAGAGTATCTCAAAGTTTATGATCCTTAGTGATCAGCAGAGTGGACATGTTTGGAATAGACTTTTTCATTTCATTAATTTTAACAACTTACCCATCCAACGGTGTGTAGAGAAGAGAATGCCATAATATGATTGGTTTTCCCCTTTAATGGAATTGTTTATAAAAAAATTCTTGATAAAAGAGATATACATTGTTTTAAGGGTAAATTAATCGGATAACCCTAATTTGTACTTAAAATATTGAACTTAATTTTAGCTCATCTCAATAAATATTTTCTATCCCAAAAGGAGGAGTTATCAAGTGTCTAATTGAAAAGAGATGGAAATAAACTTTAAGGGAGCATAAAAGTGATGAAATCTAACATAAGGTCTAAAGATGCACCAAGGAGGCTGAACAATGAAAGTCTAATGGATTGGTAACAATCAATTGAAAAAACTTGGCGCGCCTATTTTCAGAGCATATTCAACCTAAAGTTTCCCTCCAAGAAAATCAAATCTCAACATTGATGATGAATGTGAAAAATCCTGAGAAATTTGATTCACTGAGAGATGAGATTTTTTAGAGTTTTTCTTATTGATCCCTTGTAATAATTCACATCCTAAATCTAAAAGATTTCAAGGAATGTGAATTCTTCAAAACTTTCAAAGAACTTAACCTATACACCTTCACTTGTATCCATGATAAGAAGGTATATCCATCCTTAGTCAAGACGTTATACTCAAATATTCACCTCAAAGATGGAATGCTTCAAACCGAAGTAAAAAGGCATAAAATAACTCTATTAGTAAAATAATTTGGAAAGATGTTAAATATCACTCATGAAGATCCCATCGTCGAACTCAGAGACAAAGTTCACAAATATAATCACCAGTTTGTTGCATCCTTTATCATGAAGGATCCATCACTCACCATACCATATCTCTTCACTATTGGATATATCCTCCCAGAGAGTCATGTAATTCACTATGTGATCAATCACATGTTCTTTCCAATAAAAAACAACTTCAGCGTCATAATCTAAGTTGATGTTGGAATATTAGGGTTAATAGAGAACAAAATCACAGTGAATTGGGCAATAAAAGTGATCGAGTACATGATGGAAAACAAGAAAGAAGGAGTATAGCTAGCATATAGAAATATGATCACCAAGATCCTAAATAAAAATGGATAGGATTTCTAAGATGAATACTTCAAGGAATAAATAACTTAAATAGGAGAATCAGTCTTACCATCAATGAAATTTCAAATGACCAATGGAAAAATAACTGGAACCCACCCTCAAAAAAGAAGAAAATGAAATCAAATAGTCAAGAAGCACCCATAGAGTTAGTTGACTTCGAGTACTATATTCCTCAATTTCCCACAATAAATGATATGCTCAAAGTCATAATTGGGAAGATAAATGTGATGAATGACAAATTTGACTTCATAAATCGACACTTCATCTTATCCCAAACATAACTACCTAAAGATATGTTCTTCTATAATGATATTGACATATAATAATCTCACTTACATGTTTAAATTCATGTTATTTCATGCTTTCTGCCATTTTAAGTTCACTAATTTCCATTCTTGTACTTTTAATTCCATGTAATTTCTCTTAATTAATAAAAAAAAATCCTTTTCCTAAATGTTTATTTGCCTATGTTTGCATGTTTAAATTTATCACAATGCATCATTACCTGCCTTTTTAATTTCGACAAACGGGGAGAAGTAAACTCTCAGGGGAAGTAGAGTATACTCTCTACTTAATTGAGGGGGAGTTTTATTACTCCAAACACTTTTATTTTTCTTTTACCATGTCCCTGTGAGATGTGTTGTCATCATCAAAACAAGGGAGAATGTGAAACCTCGTGTTTGCGTGTTACTTATAGGTGACATGAAATTAATAAGGACATAAACTTTTGATGATGACAACTAATGTCCAATGATGATACTAGTCTTTAATGACAAGTCAAGAATTAACGGTTAAAAGGTTAAAGATGCAAACCATGATATTATGGTTTGATGGACTTGACTGTCTGAAGATGGAAATAAAATTGAATATAACTCAAGCCTCATTTTAAGTGAACTCAAGCATGTTTCTATAAGAAAGAAATCATCTAACAAATCTTGAAGAATAAGAAAACCCTGCCTCGATTAGTCTGAGTGAATACTTTGTAAAGTATAATGACATTCTCGTAAAAGTGCATGGATAAACCACACACACTCAATAATATTTTTTAAACTAATTTTTATCTAAAAACCATTTGAAAAAATGTCTTGAAGTCATGCCAAATGAATTGGAAGTTATCAGAAAAGTTATGGGCAAAGTTGTCTTTGCCAATCGATTGGCATATTCAACCAATCGTTTGGTTCAACTCAAAATGGCATCCCAAGCGATTAGGACAACATATTAATGAGGTGTAATGACTATATATATATATATATATATATATATATATATATATATATATATATGTATATATATATATATATATATATATATATATATATATATATTTTCCATTTTAACTTGGTAATCGATTAATTTGGATCGAGGTAACCAATCAATTGGCATGTGTTGCCAATCGATTGGCAAGTCATAAATTGGCCTTAAAATAGTTTCCTTTTTGAGCTAACCTATAACATGTAAATATATGTCTCTTTCCTTATTTCAAAATATCAATAATCGTGTTTCATTTCACACTTTTATCTTTCCCTCTCTCTCTCTCTCCCTCTCCCCCCCCCCCTCTCTCTCTCTCTCTTGCAAGTGAGGAAGATGTGATTCTGTAAGGGCAGATTTCTAAGTTCACCAAGGAAATTTTATTTATACATTGATTGAACATTTTATCCACATAAAGATTGTTTATTAGAGTCCAAAGATAAACCCATAAAAATGTAGGTTTGGGATTTGTGTGATCAAGTCTCTTGTTTAAGTTTGGTATTAACCTGTGGTAAAATCACATAGGTTCTTGGTTAGCCAATAATAAAACCAAGATTAGGTTAAAGCTTAGCCAAGTATTAAAAGCTTGTTTAGGTTCGAGATTAGGCCTTGGTAAAATCTCATAGGTTATTAGTTAGCCCGGTTTAAAACAAAGGTTTAAGTTCGATAGCTCATCATGGTATTAAAAGCTCCCAAGGTTTGCTTAGAATCTTGAATATTAACTTCTGTAAGATTCTCGTGGAAAAGCAAAATAATCGCTTTGATTCGCTACTTGGAAAAAATACTCATCACTTCACTCCATAGATTGGTGTTTAAGTGCAAGTTAGCTATAAACTTCATTTTTCCTTGTATCAGAGGGTTCAAGAGTTTAACTTACTAAAAGCTCTTAAGTTTATTGGATACTCTCAAGATCAAATCTTGGGGCAGAGGAGTAGGACTTTTTTCTTTGTTTAATTGAACCTCTATAACTTCCAGTGTTTTTTTTTTCTTTTCATTTAACTCTTTAAATTTCCGCACTTTACATTCTACAATTTTATTTTTCCGTTGCTTAATCTTAAAACAATTTTCAAAATATTTTTAATGTTTGATTTTAATTCCAAAAAAAAATTCAAAACCATATTTTTCTGAAACACACAATTCAATCCCCCTTCTTTTTCTTGTGTGTGAACATTATATATTTTTTCATTTTCTCTCATTCTTTTCTCACTTTTTCCACTATTGTCTCACTCTTCTCTCATTTTTCTATCACTTTAATGGATTCAAACTACTCAAATGATCTCAAAAAACTCTTTGGAACTTGATTCAAGATGGACTTATAGATAACACAAATGAAGAACTACTAATGTCAATGCTCGATAACGAATATCAATATGGAATTCCTCTAGGCCAACAAGAAGAACGATGATATATCATAATTGTAAAGAAGGGCATATGTGATTATTCAATGACTATTTCGCCGAAAATTCAGTATACATAGATGTCCAAATTCGTAAAAGGTTCAGAAACATAGGCATATGTTTCTTCGAATTTTAGACACCTAGGAAAATCATGATTAATATTTTCAAATGAGGGATGTTGCAACTGTTAAATGAGTTTTTCACCATTGCAAAATTGTACTTCTGCTATTTTTATGATAGCATATGGATCTTCTGTTGATATTGTAAACAAATATGTTTGAATTGATGAAAACACTCCAGTTGAGTTCTTAGAGAGATCTGTAAGGGGTTTGAATGAGGTATTTAAGTTTGAGTATTAAAGAAGGCCATACAACATTGATGTTGAACATATTTTAGAAATGAGGGAGTCACATAGATTTTCAGGAAAGCTAGATTCTATTTATTGTTTGCACTAGGAATAGTTTTCATGAAAAATAAGTTCCTCAACAACTTATAATGGAGTATATTTGGGAACGTTTTGAACATGAGGATGGTGAAATTTAAATTTGACTAATTATGTGTTGTTATTTATTTTTTCGTTGTTAGCTATGTATATAAGATTAATTTTAATTATTGTTATAAAAAATTTAGTTTAATTTGATATATTTATTTATTTTATATTAATATTAGTTTAAATAGTCTAAGTTAATATTTGAAGTTAAAATAAAATTTAATATGTGAGATAAAGTTATGAGACTCAATATGAATTTTTTAAATTGCACCGTTGGAACTAAATTGAAATTAGTTATTTCAAAGAGGATGTATAAAAAATTCCTAAAAAAGATTGCATTATTAAAAATGCTCTTTAGAGTCATAAATTCTTAACTTATTATGCTCCCATCACTCGGTATCAGTCCATATTTTGGCTTGCAAGACAAAGTGAAATTCTAATATGAACTAAATCAGTTATGTGGGTAACTCAAATAGTTATGAGATTATTGAAATTCACATGTAAGTGATAAGTCATATATCAATTAAAAATATAAAAAAGTTGTTGAATATATAATGTCTAAGATCTTTTAAGAATATTGGACATTTAACTCTTCACATACCTGACTCCGAGTAAGTCCGGTTTGTCTTGCAAGCATAACCTTATCAGAGTCCTTAGGGTATCTGCATGTAACAATTAGAAACTCAAAATAATTTCGTTTCAAAGAGATGAAGAACGAAACGAAGTAGTAAACTCTTACGGGTGCAAAAAATGCTCGAAAAGCCAAGCTCGAAGAACCGAAACAGCTCGTTCGGGCAATCCTCTTTGTGGTCTCCAAGCATTATTCTGAATCATTCCAAGTTGTTGTAACGCCCGTTGTTGTCGGAGATGGTGATCGACGTACCTAAGCCTAGAACCTTCTAACTTAACTCCTAAGCAATCATCTTCTCCCAAACTCTTGCTTGTTGTCTTGATTTGCGATAAGATTGCGTCTTTCAGACTTCGAAATTGCTTGGAGATTGTCTTTAAGGCAAGGGATGTGTAAGATTTTGCTGCTCCGTATCCGGTTGCGGATTCGAATGATGATATCACACTTTGCATTTGATGGTGGTATTGTTTGTACCTTAGCTCTACCTGCATGCAAAATAACAATAGTCATTTATACCTCATACTCATTAAACACAACTTAACAATGTCGATATTATTAGGAAATATCATCTGAGATCACACTAGAACGGGTCTCACTCTTAGTGACTAGAAAACTTTAAACATGAATATATACTTGTAGACAATCAATATTTAACGATCTATCTTTCCCAAAAAAAAAAAATTTCTTTCACATTTTCCGAATGAATGTTTTCCATAATCAAAATCATGAAACAACTCAAAAACAATAAGTGCTGATCTGATTAAAGAAAAAAGTATTTTTAAGACGTTTGATGAAATGACATTCATAAGAAGAAAGTTTGGACCCAATATGAGGGTGTTTATGAATTATGAAAACTACTTTTCATTTTATGTTTTAAAGTAAACTTTACTTTTCCCACTCTCATTCAATAATGCCTTCACTCGGTAGTTCAATGTTCAAACTGACTCAAATGGGCCCAACGCAAAATTATTCTCAGACATTCACTGACATTCACCAGATCAAATGGCTTTTTTGTTATCATCAGTTTACTCAAAACCAAGAAGTGAAATCTGACAATCCTGTCAATTTCAGTCCTTCTTTGCAGTGTCACAATCTTTATTTCTTCATTCATTTAATTCAGTGTCAAAGCTGAATCATCCAAATAACTTGGGTATTTTTTATATTTAAACAAGTACTGTACTTTCACAATATCACACGAATATAATATTTCAAATGAATCATAATTAATTATTACTAACTGCATGTAACATAAACGTATACCTCATCTAGCATGTTAACAAGCTTTGACTTCTTCATTTGAAGTTCTTGTCTCTGTGCAGTGCTTAGTTCAGCAACTTGTTTTCCTCCATCGTTTTCTCTTCCACCACTCGAACTTGATTCAATATTTGCTTTCCTCTTTTCTCTATCATTATTGTTAGTATTATTTCCTTCAACAGATTCTCCTTTGGTGATTCCCTTATCCACATTCACAACTTCATCTAGAAGCTCTTGTGCTACTTTTAAATACTTCGAACCGAAAACAACACTGCCTTGATTGTCACCACCGCGGGAGACCTCAGCCTCGCCAGAAAATGACCGGTAAGGCGTTTGTTGTGAGGAAAGACTGAGAGACAAACCGCGCTGATAAACTGGCCTATGAGTATAACCTACCTGTGGTGGTGAAAATTCTGTCGTTGCAGATGTTGTCACGGAGGCGACAGCGTGAGATTCTGATCTGTTAGTTGTTGTCGCCACCGTGACAGTTTGGTCAGGTAATATGAAACTACCTGATCCCCAAGTGTTATATTGAGGATGAGGAGGATGAGAAGGATGTGGAGTTTCGGCCGCTGAGGAGGCGAAGGAGTGGAAGCCAGAAACTTGATACGGCTGTGTAGAACTGTCGGTGGAGTTGGATCCAAGGAAGTTCGACTGTGGAACAGTAAATCCAACTATGTTTTGTTGACTCAACGAAGAAGGCGCGTGGGGAAATTTGAAACCATTAAGCGCGTGAGGTGAAGGAGGAGTGTTTGTGGTAGCGTTGGGATTAGCGAAAAGCATGTTTTGTGTTGGATTTTGCGGTTCCTCAGAGTAAGGTACTACGTAGTTTGGATTCATAAGGTAAAGTGTCTGCATACCTTCTGCCGACGGTTGGATGTCAGAACTGTTGCTACTTCCATGAAAGTACGTTCCCATATCTGTCAGAATATTTTTCTCTTTTTTGTCCGTTGGAAGAAGCTTTAACGTACCATGTTGATTATGAACAAATCAAAAACACCTTGTTTTTGGTTTATATGGCTTGATCTATAAACTTGAGTTTTGTTCCTTGGTAGTTGTTGTTGATCTGATAAAGCTGGAAGGATTTTCCGCACGAGGAGTGAAGAAATATTATAGGAAGAAAAAGCTATGAAAAAAATGGAGTATGATTGATTGGTTTGGTTGTTTATTGGTGGTGTGTTTGTGTGAGTATTTTTCTTGTCCAAGTGATTTTTGGGTGTGGAAAAAAGGTATGGTATTTAAAAAGACAGATAGAGATGGTGGATGAGTGATGACTGGTGAGATTTAAAAGGTGTGGTCCGTTTTATGTTTCGATATTATGTTAAATAGGGATTACATTTAATAGACAGCTTGGGATTAGATTTGTTGTACACTTTCACGCCTAGTGTTGGTGGCTATACCTTTCTATACAAGATACTCTAATACGAACTCAATTTATTGGTTTAAAGTGGTTGTTAAAGACAAATAGTTTGGAAAATCTCAAGGTTAGATTTAATATGTTTGAGAGATGTTTGGCAGTGATTAGTTTGATGATAATAAGATGTACGAGAATAATTTTAAAGTATAGTGTGCATTACATGTGTAGAAAACTCTAATTATGATATATGCGTTAGTCAATATTTTCGACATAGTCAATTCGACGAAGGAAAGTTAATGTTTAAAAGAGTTATGATCTGGTTTGAAGTTATCTAGTGGTACTTGTAAGAATAAGATGAGTTTTATATTTGACCTTGAGTTTTGATGATAACTGCACATGCTATCTATGAGAATGATTATATACTTTATGGTTTTTATCTAGTGTGTAGCTTTTGCTATTAAGATTCTGACTCTGATTAAGGGCGTGTGACGTCACCAGATTCTGATATCAAACACTCTGGATAAAAACATTTGTTTTACACTTGATAAAGTTAAGACTCAAAAACGCTTCTAATACAACGGTTATAGGGAACGTTAGCAATGAGGTTTCTGATCGAGACTTTATAAGTAAGTCTCGAAGGCTTTATAAGAAATACACTCTAATGTTACAACTCTGAAGATTCTAAAGACAAGGTTCTGGTGAACAAGTTCTGAAGATTCTAAAGACACTATATCCTAAGTTTATGTTCTGAAGATTCTAAAGACAAGATTCTAGAGAACAAGTTTTGAAGACTCTGAAGATAAAGTGTGCGCTTATTGAAATCTGAATATTCTGAAGACAAGGTTCTGGTTGAACAAGTTCTGAAGACTCTGAAGATAATGCTTCTTGAAGAACAAGTGTTGAAGATTCTTATGACAAGGTTCTGTTGTATGAAGATCTAAGATTTTGAACAATTAGGTTCTGAAGATTGAAAGAATGACTCTTCTACAACAAGCTTAATCAAATATACATATGAAGACGCTAGAAGAATAAAGATCAGAATGGTATTGTGTTGAATATAAAAGTACTAAAACTTTGTGACCTCTAACTCAATAAGGTGGTGCAAGGAGAGCTTTTTTGTACTATAATGTTGATCATTCCTTCACATGAACGTTAGAATATTACTGTTGGAATATGTTTCCAACATTGCCCTCCAACGACTCTATTTTCTCAATCTTTATAAATTGAAGACTTTGAAGCTTGAAGACAATGTTGTTGTTGATGTTGATGTTGTTAATTACTTATTGTTGCATGCAAAATGATGCTAGCCAAATAATGCTAGTTGGAGCTAATATTCATGAGGATGAACATCAACGAAGAAAAGAAAAAATGTTGGCCGATTTAGAAAAGAAATCATTAGCCAATATGTTGATTCATGAAAATGTATGAAATACAATTGAAGCTGATGCAACGTGCTAAAGATGAAATCAAGTGTGCAAGTCACAACAATGCAAGCAAGCTATGAAGATACTGCAAGTTGAAGCTTGAAGAATAAATGAAAAGACGTTTTTGTGGCTCAACATAGAAAAACTAAAATTGTATGTATGTATACACAATGATGTAATATGCTAAAACCGTGTTAAGCTAGTTAAGTGATACATCAATAAGTGAAACATAGTAGCTTAGTTGATCTTAATGGTTAAACTGGAAGAAGCATTATATGCTTATAAATGAGTACATCAGAAAGAAGCTTAAAGCTCATGAAAAGAAGTCGTAGTGCTCATGTTGATGGACTTTGAGAGCTAGGATTCTCAAGAAGACAATGGTAGTTTCCATTATGGTTGTAATCATGTTGATGGTTATTGGATTAAGTCTTTATGAGAAGGCAAATCACCTCGACGGGTTGACTGGAGTAACTTCGTTAACAATGAACCAAGATAAAAATAATTATGTTATTTATTTTTATTGTCCTTGTTAGATTTATCTTTCTAATTCCGTAAAAGGGGACAAATGTGAAACCCAATTAAATCCTTTTTTATTGTGTTTCTCACCCTTCAATTGGTATCAGAGTCTAGTTCTATTATTGATATTTATCAAACACTTAACTGTGTCAGATAAAGACCCATAAGCACTTTTGAGAAAACACTCTGGTAAATCTACTCCTCCACCTATTTATCAAACACTTAACATAGTCTAATTATATTGTTCACTATCATTAGTGGAAAGATTGAGAGTTTGAAAGCTATGCTAGAAAGATTATTTCTAAAAGGTCATTGTGATCCTGATGTATGAGAGTTGGGAACTTCGTATCTTTTTCAGGTGATGTCGATACAACGCTTGGATAGAAATCCAAATAATATGAAATATTATATGAATCATCAGGAAGCAAGTAATTTTGTTTGTTGAAAGTTAATTCTTACTGAGTATGGGATGTTTTCAAATACTAACTGCCATGTCAATTTGAATTTCTCAGTATTATTCATTAGGGATTCTTTCATGTAAAGAAGACTAAATGTTCTTGTCTTGATTTGATAACATGAAGACTTCAAGATAAAGAATGTTGGATACAAATTCTTGAATAAGGCTATCAAAAGTTTGTCATCCGAGTGAAGCTAAATCAAATTGATCGAGCATGCAGAAGAGCTAATCAACATTTCTCTAAAAGAGCTTATGTGCTCAAATTCAGAAGATCTGAAAATGATCAATAGTTCAGAAGCTGAAGAGGTCTTAAATTAACAAAAAGATTCTGATGAAGATGAAGACAGGTTGTCACTTCTTTTCAAAAGGTGTTCTAGAAGAATCTCCATGCTAGATCTTAAAGATCTAAGAATGTTGGTATCTCAAGATTGACCTTTGATGTAGAGAAGTCTACTGACAAGAAATCACTAGCTACAAGTGAAATGAGCTATATCATGTCAGATGAGTGTACCTCAACTTCAAAAGGGACAAGCCTATGAAGAAAACATGATTGCTTAAAAGAAAATGATAAAGAACGCATGAGATGGTTTTATGTCCTATGAAGTCATCAATAAAGAAGAAAAAACTAACATACCATTCTCAACTGATGTTAGAACGTTTGATGCAAAAGGTATCTCCAGAAGGAAAAGTAGTTTCTTATGCAGCAGAAACTATATTCAATATAGATATTCTTAGTGGTACAGTCATAACACTGACTGTGTTATCAGGTTTTTGACTACCTGTACAAAATAAAGACATTTACTCCGATTTTGGAAAGCTTCGTTGATTTCTGAAGTGATAAGAAAGGAAGATCATCAAGCTGTTAGAAGGTTGGAAGAGCAACACATACAAGGTCGAACTTTCCAAATTTCTTGTCGTATGTGAGTTTGTGAAGATAAGTTATTTTGGCATAAACAATTAAGTCATGTTAGCTTGAGAAATGCATCTTAGATGAATAAACTTAAGTTTTTCAGAATGTCGTACAAAGTTTCTTTTTAGAAGCTCTTGATAAGGTACGTCAGAAAGACGAGTTATCTATTGTCTGATGTTTTTACCTCAAAACGTCCTGAAACTTCTGTACCTTGATCTGCTTGAACATTTGGTAATGCATATATAATTATTCACAAGAAGCTTGATGTTGATCATAACATAAAGTCTTGAGTAAAGATTCTCAAGACATGAATGTATTCTTTTGTGTTCACTCAAGTACTTTTGTGATCGTTTGAGATTGTTCAATGTTATAATATTGATCAAACAATATGAGAATTCATATATTGGAAAGCTTTTTGATGAGAAAGAAATTATCATGTTCTAATATTTCAAAATCAGAAAAGATGTGGAAGAAAGAACAAGCTCTTAAGAAGAAGTTGTAAGTATCATGATTCCATCATGACAAATACTTAAGAAGTTGTCGTATGTTGTATTGAAAGTAGTACACAATTTGAATATATGTTCAGAATGATTGGTAAGCTACATCATATTCACGTCATGTACTTCTACTAGGATTACCTATTAATAACAACGAAGGTGATAAAGCTGAAGAAGAAGTACGAGATGAAGATATCAAGGATGATCCATCAGAAGTCATCATAGTACATATCTCCCTGAAAAAAGGATGAAAAAAAGTTGATACTTTCTAATGAACTGATTCTGATTGGTAATATCAAACTTGTAAGAACAAGGTTAACACTCAAACCCTTAGAATATGCTGATAACACTACTTTAGTGTGTTACAATGATTTGTTTTATGCATTAATTTAATTAGGTTTTTGACTTGGGCACATTAGGTGCCCTTTTTATGGTTTTCATTATGTTTTTCTCTCGCAAGGAAGTCAATTGATGATAAGAATAATCATGACCCTCAAGGACAACATCTAGGGCACAATTAATGAATGAAGAAACTAAGTGGTTGATATTTAAATCAATTAATTCACCAAGATATCAAGAGGAAAAATTTGTTAGGGATCACATGACACTATTGTGAGGAGCAAGGAAGCTAGAGGAACCAGATAAGATCTAGGAAGCTAGAAGACAAATGGTAGTACAGTTGGGACCACGCCTGCAAAAAGAGCAACATGCACTAAGCCACTAGCCGTCTGCGCCGCTCCACCACTCTACCATAGAAGCCTGTAAAAGCAACATTGTCTCCCACCAACATTCTATACCAGATTACTTGTAAAGGAAGGGTAGAGGAACAATTGGTCCACATTCGGATTTGATATGGGCCTAACCTTAAATTTATCAAGAAGCCCATGATCCAAGAGAGCATCAACTTCCACATCCAAGTACCTCTATATGTATTGAAGAGGTAGTGAGTGAAAAAACGAGATATTTCACACACACTAATTATATTTTTAGTTTTTAGTTTTTTTTTTCACTTAAGAGATAAAGTAGTCTTAGATAGTTTTCTTTTCTCATCCAGTCTTGTATTATCCATTGAGAGTTGTCGTGACTGAAGAAAGTTGTTGTTGTTTAACCAATGTAAGAGATCTTCATGTTCTACTAGGTTGCATTTCTTCACTTACCTTTGGAATAATATGTATTCTTGTAGTGTAGCTTCAGTGGTTTGTACTCGGCTCATCATGAGTTAAACCTTTGTTTGATGAGTTTAATGAAGTTAGTATAAAATTTGTTTTTATGTGAAATGGTGTGATGTTTAGTGTCTTATTTTTTTATGTGTTTTTATGTTATATACTTATTTCTTAGAGTGATCAAGTAGGAAAAAGGTACAAGCTTGTTGCATAGAGAGATCTAGCATGCAAGTGGATTTCATAACAAAAGTGGTTAATAAAGTAGGATAGAGATATTCACTTAATTCAACTTGCTTAGAGATAAGAAGTTGAGACCATAGAGAAATTCAGAATTAAAACCAGACGTAATTTAGGGTTACAAGTGAGGCTTAGAGATTTTTTCCCTTACCCTAATTATACAAGTTCCCGATGTTGTACAGATACACCACTAGACCATGTTCTGACCTTTTGAGGCACGACACTTCATATCATAAACACATTTCAGCAACACTTATACTAATGGATTTTAACTCATCAGTTGCTTTCTCTGATATCTTAGTATCTATTTATTTATATTTTGATCTTAGTTAACTATGTGCTACTTGGTTACTTATCATTATTGTTATTTTGTAACCTTGATCATACTTTCTCTTAAACAAAAGTGTTTATACTTATAGTTCAAAGTTTATATTACTTCATCGTGGGAACGATCTTTTACTTTATCACTTGCTGCAATTTAAAGCATGCATACTTGAATGTGACACCCTTTGATTTTAATCATATAAAAAGTATTCACCTTTTAAAGCAACAAATGCATCATATGGTTTGATGTTCATGATGATGTGTGCATCCATGGAAGAAAAACTTCATTCCAAGAAATTGACATAAGCATTACATATAAAGTTCAAACAGTTATGGTGTTTAGGACTTTACCTAAAACCTAAAGACTAGATTGGTTAGTCCAAGAAGATTTCTAGAAAGCATGCCAACATGAAGAAATGGTGCAAGAAATCAGATGAGAAGATCAAAGAAGATTTTACGATAATCTTGTCGCAATACAAGATAAATCAATGCACATTTTGAAGAGAATAGAAGATAAGAGAAGAGATGAAAAGAAGAAGTCAGTATGATGACGAGTTCCGGAAGTATATGCTTTAGTGGACAACTAGTAACATTCGTCATCGAAATCATCAACTATAGAAGTTGATTGAAAGATGATTCAGAAGAAATGTTTGCACCAAAAGCTGGGATTCTACAAAAGTATTGATTAATGTATTTCTAACCTTCACTATTTATTTTTAAATAGTTTAGAAATCTATCTTTATATTCTAGAGAAATACATTTCAAGAGACTATGTTCAGAAGGAATGTATTTTAAAAAATCTTCAAGATTAAACCTTACTTTAAGGTTAATATCTAATTCAAAATATTTTCTTAATTGAAAGTAGACTTGTTTTCATTTCTTGCGTGTGAACTTAGTTCATTGTTAAGAATGAAAAGAGATATCTTAGAATGAAATTTCTAGAATAGAAAAATAAGTTTATATTTCCTAGTCATTATTTACTTGCTTCTAAGATGTGAGACTTTTGATTAGTGAAGCTCTCATGTGTTTGAATTGTCCAATGATAAATGATCTTTTAAGATTATTACTTGACCATTGGAAGGGTTGTTACGTTATAAATATTTTTGTCTTATGTGTATCATACCTAGTATTTGATGGGACACATCGAGTAATGAGAATATCTTTGGGATAGGTAATAAAATCATTTCGCTTTACCTCTGTCATAATTTATGTGTTCATTCCTCTTTGTGTGTGTCTCTGTTTCTTCTTGAACTTATTGCTTGCACAGGTCTCCTAATTATATATTTTATTAAACGTGTTATTTCAAGTCATCGTATCCATTTTTAGAAATGACAACAGTCTCCTCTTTCAGTTGTGTCTTTAATAGTTGCATGTCTCGAGTCTCTCTATCATTTATGATAATCATTATTTCTTCTATTGTTCCATATTCCTATTTATCCTTTATAATCCTTCCTCCTTCAACTCTTCCATCATTCATTCTTTCTTTATCTATTATGTGTTGTATATGGTATTCAAATCCCCCTTACTTTTTATTTACCATGTCCATCAAAACCTTATGTGGAGATGAAAATATCTTAGAGGTCATTGCTGAGAAGAGACCGATCTTCATAAACCTTAAGGGAACAGATCGTACACCATCTTGAGCAAGAGCTTACAATACTGGCCAAGATATTATGCAATGTTTCATGGACCTATCTATCCAAACACGGTAAAGGATTTATGGACACATGCTCTTGTGAGTAGGGATGGAAATTCCATCAAATTAAGTGTCTATTGTATTCCATTCTCCATCACTCCTTCAACTATTATCAGGTCTATAGGTTGTAATCTAGCTGGTACTAGAGTCGATGAACATCATTTGAACTAAACTTTTGTTAACAAGTTGTATGACATATTCAACCCAAAACTTCTCAGTTCTGAGCCAAACAATCTAGATTCTCTTCTACCTACTGGAAAAGCTTAGTTCAACCTTCTTCTGACTAACTTTCATACTCGTGGAGTAGACAAAAATGTCTTGTCACATGATGACCGACTTTTTATCAACTTTCTGATGAAGAATGTTCGTGTCAACTTGTCGTTAACCATCTTCAATCACTTGAAGTATTCAATTAACATATCCAGAAGTCATCACAAATCTCTTATAGCATATGGAAGAGTATGTCCGAACTTTTGTATAGAGCTGAGATTATTAGATTGGCTAGACCAGTAGGACCGGATGTTTCCTGCGATGAAGTTAGGTGTGAAGTTTCTAATAGCTTACTGGATTGGTAGTCCTTCTTGATGGAAGAAAATTTTGGTGTTCAATTTTCGTTGGGATATATGGTTTACGGGTGTTGATGGATGATGGATGGTTTTGTTGGTTGTTTGGGTGGTATTGGATCTGTTGTTCTCTGATCTTGTCTGTTTTTAATTGTTGTTCTAGCTATTTTATTTTTCTTTTGTTCTGTGTGTATTATGTAACGCCTAAATATTTAATTATTTATTTAATCGAGTATTTAAATATTTATTTGTGATTATTCGGTCGATTTTGTGCTGCGGTGAATTAAGTCGTTAAGTCAGAATATTAAGTCGGAAAGTCGTTGAAATAATATTAGAAGTAATATTATTGTTGTTGGAGTGTGTGGGTTTAGTGGGCTAGAATTCGTGTCAGAATAAGTAATAGAGGGATGTAAGTTATTAAGCCAATTAGTAATATTAGAATAATAATAATATTATATGATAAAAATAAATAGAAAGAAAATAAGTTAGGTTATGTATCAGTAAGTGGAAGTAAATGAGAAACAGAGCACGATCGTGATAGAAGGAGTTGCGAGAGAGAAACTGCAATCAATGTGATTTCCTGGAATCTAATCAAGTTAGGGTTGCCTTTAATCCATGATAAGGATGGGTTCGACTTTTATAATCGGGTATGATAATTGGTACGTAGGGTTGGGTAGTTTGGTGTGTTTCTATGAATAGTTTGATGTTGCTGTGATAATATGATTTTTGTAATTGTTGATTGGTCGATGATGATAAAGTTCTTACTGAGTTGATTTTAATGAAGGTTGATTTTACGAATATTTATTGTTTAAATGTTACTATGAAGTTGGGAATTATGGAAATTTGGTTTTGGGGACGAAGACACTGTGTACAGGTGCAATGGTGGTGCAGGCCACCCACCATTCACATAGGGGTTGCGCAGGCCACCCAAAATTATTGAAGGGGACATGTGGCAGGAGCCACCTGCTCCATCACATGGATATGGCGCAAGCTGTAACACCCCATTTCTAACCGACAATTATAATAAAAATCAGAGTATTAAAAAGTCAATAAACAAGTACACAAAACAGGATGCACATTTTTCAACTTATAAAAACTTCATTTAGTTTCATGAGAATTGATACATAACACTTTCGGTTTGTAAGAAACTAAAAACAACAACTTTTATTCACTTATGAAACCAAATTCAACTTTTACAACTACGTAGAGGATTCTCAAATTATTCAACTAAACAAGTACAACATATTATTCAACTTAAAACAACCATGTAACAACATAATTATACTGAAACAACTTAAAAATAACAACAAGACAACTAAGCGTCCATTCCCCGAGTGTTACGTATCAGAGCATCGACACCGACTCGAACTAATGAAGATAATCATCTTCCTTCAAGCTACTTGCATGTTACCAACATAGGGGTAACATTCAAATAGAAGGGGTGAGATATTGATAATTATAAATGATATAAGATAAACAATACACATATAAAGGTTTATACAAGTATAACCACATTACTCCCACAACAACAACTTAAACAACTTATCACAACATAAACAACTTATCAACTTGAGCAACATATACAACGTAATCGAAATAAATAGAGCAACACGGATAGGAC
This sequence comes from Lathyrus aphaca, assembly GCA_963966055.1. NCBI lineage: Eukaryota > Viridiplantae > Streptophyta > Magnoliopsida > Fabales > Fabaceae > Lathyrus > Lathyrus aphaca. Next base: position 320,688,138 of record OZ014521.1, on the reverse strand, counting down.
TCGACTATGCAAATGCATGTGGTACCATTCAGAGTAAAACTCCCAACTTAAAATTATTTCCAGGTTATCGAGGCAATCAAGGCATAAGCCTTCAACTTTCAACTTAGTGTCAATCCAGGCCAACATGGTGTGAGCATCGACTCCGACATAAAAATGCAAATGATCTACATAACATGCACGACTTGACAACATAACAACATACAACATCAAACAACACAACCAACTTATACAACTTGAACAACTTAAATCAACATTGGCTATCAAGCCTCCAACTTGAACAACATAACAACTTCGACAACACAGAAAAACTTAAACAACTTGAGCAACTTAAACAACATCAACAAGCAACACAAACAACTTATATGACATGAATAATATAAATTCAACATTGGCTTGTAAAGCCTCCCACATAATCAACTTAGAACATTTTCTAAACCGGAACGACTTACCAACTCAACCAGTACCCACAACTCGACTTTACAACATCTTTTCAACAAAACAGCGTAACAAAAATCAACTATTCGACTACCTGACTTATCTCGATGATTTTCTTTAACTTCTGGGCAACTAAATTTTTCGCCTAATTCGGCTAAACTGACTAAACCGATTCTATTTTAATGATTTGATAAAATACGAATACTTTACAAGGTTCTGTCAAAAGACCAGTTCTGATAGTTTTATCTGTCATATCAATAAGGACTACATTCTGTTTTTCTGTCCATGACTACAACACAGTACTGCTAGCCAAAACTATCTTGTTTTTCTCTTTGCAAGTAATCAGGTTTCTGTTTCTAAACTCTAAACCCAGAACCAGAACCTAATCCTTTTTCTTTAACCATATTATAGTTCATGTAGTTAATATAAATAATATAATTAAGTACTTATGAAATAATGTTTAATTAGAATTTTAAATCAACTAAACATACAACATTACAATTGGATTATTTAGTAGATGGTGGTAATAAAAGTAGGTGAGTGGTCCCCTCCCACTACACGGTGGCTTACGCCACCCTCACAATTTCTTGTCATGGCTTGCGCCATGCTTATGTAGTATATGTGGCTTCCACCACTTTCCTATGTGGCACCCGTCACATGGTTGCTTCTTCCTTTGGGTTGCCGGCGTCACCCCCACTTGGGTGGCCTGCGCCACCCGTGTGTTTCTGCACCAGGTTCAACATCCCCAATCTGAATTTCCAAAAAATAGGAAATTGCAACAACATAAATAAAATCGACAGTTTATAGAACAACTCATGAATAACGTATAATCATCAGTCAATCAACAAATATACAAAATCGATCAACAAAATATTAACAACAGTAAAATACAAGAATTAACATAATTCGACATCAACCTCAACAAAACACAGCACATACGACCACTCAAACCTAGTATTATTTATCAAACCCGGTAATAAAGATAGAACCCCACCCTTACCTTAATCAATGGCCACTCGAATCTCCGACCGATTTCGTTTTCCAACAGCGACTTCTTGTAACCATTTCTCCACTTTTCCTCATTCTCCAATTTCACGATTTTCCCCAATTACTCTTCATTGCTCTTTTTCTCAACTTATACTGATATTTTTATTTTTCTGACTAATTCCTCTATTTTCATCCTTTTTATTAAAATAATAATAATCCAACATAACAACCAATTGGCCTAAGTCTTACACCCCCTTTAATTGCTAATTCCGACGAAATCCAAGCCCATTAACCAATATGCTCCAATAATCAATAATATCACTTATAATATTATTTTCTCGACTTTCCCACTAATATTCCGACTTAACGACTTAATTCTTTGCAACACAAAATCAACCTAATAATAATTCACAACCATCTACTTATTCCCTACTTAATAGATTAACTTCCGATTATCAACCAAATGGTCAAAACGGTCCAATCAACATATCCAACAATGAACGGAAAATACTCCATATCGTCTTCCACAACTTATATCGACATAATTAATTAAATTCGACTTAAACCAACTTATAACCATCAACATAATATTCCGATAAATTCGGCCATCAACACAAATCAACCTAAATACTCAAATCAACCCGAATTACCACAACCTACCACAATTATATTTAATTAAATAATTAATTAAATTAAACGGGCGTTACAACTCTCCCCCACTTAGAATATTTTCTTCCTCAAAAACTTATCCGATTCAACTACTCCAACTATTTATTCTATCTGACTAATCAACTCTCATCTCTGAAGGCAACCCACGCATACTACAACAATAATTCACAACTTTAATGGCAACAACAACACGAACAACCCTCAAGCGATGCACTTGACAACTATCAACATAACACGGCGAGTAACCAACTTACAAATTCACTGGTTTAAGGACTCGAACACAACAACATAGAAACACACAACTTAAACACAACATTAATACAACCAAGCTACCAACATCATTCTCATTCACATAAGGACAACATCACTACACCGTGTGTTCGCTGCGCACTCTGATTACTTGAAAATTACCAAGTTTACCAAGTTTAACTCCAACTTACAATCATCAAAATCGACATATCAACAAAGCCCTTAACTTAATCCTTTGGAATTTCGTTCCAATAGGTATTCTAACTCTTGTAATTACCGAATACTTCCAACTTAGATTCATAAGACAACACCTCTGAACGTCCAACACAATTATAATCACGACTACTTCCAAGTCTTGGATACGTTATACTTATACTTCCCAATTATCCTCAACACAACTACAACTTTACCATCTCTTAAAAATGTGTCCTTCGAAAATCATCTTAAACACACAACATCATTGCAACAACATAAAGTACAAGGGTCCAACGAATTTCCACAAGATAACTCATATTCTTTGCTTCCGACTAATTCAACATACCAAATCCTTGATTCTTACTCATACCGATACAACCCTTCATAAATTCTTATTTGAATCAACACAACCAAACAACTCTTCTTGTTCTAATCAAAACCACGCTTTAATAGACCAACTTAAAATTTCACTTCGTCTAATACTTACAACTCAACTCTATTCGAAATTCTTGTCAATCATGATCCCTCGTTTTCATATACTTTCCTCTTGAATCATCTCAAGAAAACTTCAAGTCTCACGCCACTTAATTCATTACCAAAACAACATTCTCATTATCCAGAGTTCAACTATGAGTCTCCTTAATACTATTTAATCCAAACGCAACTTTATGCTAGCATCATTAAATCAAACTAATACTCTCATAAAATAACTTGCATCGACAAAACAACAATCCTCAAGCACTTGGCTTGACTTTATCAAATCCAACATACATACTATACTAGTTGGCATGACACATATATCCATCGTTTATGATTCCGTCTACTATCAACAATAGATTAAGGGTGATCAGTTCCTCAATTTGTCTATAGACATTTGGTAACCATAACGGTGGTATAAATCATCATTACCCAACACAATAGCGTACTTCAACTTGTGCCCAAAGTTTGTAAGCATAATGCTCCGCCAACTCTCTAAAGCTCATCAACATCTTCTTAGTCCCCTTAATTCCGACTTCATTAATTATACCAACACATCCAAAATCCGATAGACAATCTCTTATACAAGCTCGCTGTACAACGCAACTTTAAATATTCTTCTAACACCGGAGTCGCTACAACATCAAACATAATCCAATTCGGTTCACTTCAAATTACAACTTTTATCCAAACTAAAACTTCTTAACAACACTAATCAAGCATCTGTCTTCCTATCAACATTATCATCATCTGACATTAGCACTTTTATCATCCTCATTCTACATAAATCGCATCTATATACATTCTCTGATACTTTTGCATTCCTTCTAATACCAACATTTTATTCTTTATCAAAATTTTCAGCAGTAATCGCTCAACTTCAAACACAACTATCTCTTCCAATAAAGACCTCCAAGTCACAAAATTATATTCCATCATGAAGAGAATTTCGTTCAGATTTTAGAACTTCCAAAATTGCAAAAATTTGAGTTACGAATCAAGAGTTATCATCTTTGCAACGGGACTGGTCAATAATTCCTGTATGCAGAATTTTCCAAAAATCAGCAGATTACCCAACTTTTAAAACGCAGTTATCTCACTCTTCACAAACCTCCTGGAGGTAAATATTATATGCAAACTGTATGGAATTTTGTAAGCTTTCCGAAAAGTCCATAACCACTTCAATCCGAATCACGAGTAAACATTTATGCCTCTTTTACTAACAGCTGCTCCAAAATTCCAAAAATCAGAATTTGAGATTTGATTTACATAATCTCATCTCTCTCCCTCTTACTTCCAAGATCTACCAAAACCTTCGCCCTTCATCCAACTACGAAAATTACTCGTCTTTAATCCAACCATATTCAAAGCGTAGAAATCTACCGACGTAATCCATCAACTTATCTTTTCCTTTGGGATAAATCCTCTTTCTCAAACAATTCCCATCCAAAAATCTACGCACTTCTCAAACTCGACTTATACAAATTCAAGAGTCTAAACTCTCACCGGTTCGCAACAATAGTGCTTCAATCAACCTTGCACTCTTGCAATCAACTTCAGTTTTGAACCAACTTCGACATTTCGACAACAGTCCGGGAGCATTTCTCTCCCCCACTTAAATTCCAAACCAACACCTGTAGACCACGACTAAAAACGAACAAACAAGTACCGACAGTGTTTCACACACATGCCAAGTACTAAGGAATAAACGACATCATTGGTAGGACAGACCTACAAGACTTTGATACCACTAATGTAACACCTCATTTCTACCCGACGATTATAATAAAAATCAGAGTATTAAAAAGTCAATCAACAAGTACACAAAACAGGATGCTACATTTTTCAACTTGTAAAAACTTCATTTAATCTCATGAGAATTGATACATAACACTTTCGGTTCGTAAGAAACTAAAAACAACAACTTTTATTGACTTATGAAACCAAATTAACTTTTACAACTATGCAGCGGATTCTCAAATTATTCAACTAAACAAGTATAACACGTTATTCAACTTAAAATAACCTAGTAACAACATAATTATACTGAAACAACTTAAAAATAACAACAAGACAACTAAGCGTCCATTTCCCGAGTGTTACGTATCAGAGCACCGACACTGACTCAAACTAATGAAGATAATCATCTTCCTTCAAGCTACCTGCACGTTACCAATTTAGGGGTAACATTCAAATAGAAGGGGTGAGATATCGATAATTATAAACGATATATGATAAATAATACACAGATAAAGGTTTATAGAAGTATCACCACATTACTCCCACAACAAAAACTTATCACAACATAAACAACTTATCAACTTGAGCAACATATACAACGTAATTGACATAAATAGAGCAACACATATAGGACTTGAATATGCAAATGCATGTAGTACCATTCGGAGTAAAATCCCAACTTAAAATTATTGTCAGGTTATCGAGATAATCAAGGCATAAGCCTTCCAATTTCAACTTAGTGCCAATCCAGACCAACGTGGTGTGAGCAACGGCTCTGACATAAAAATGAAAATGATCTACATAGCATGCACGACTTTACAACATAACAACATACAACATCAAATAACACAACCAGTTTATACAACTTGAACAACTTAAATCAATATTGGTTATGAAGCCTCCAACTTGAACAACATAACAACTTTGACAAAACATAACAACTTAAGCAACTTAAATGACATCAACAAGCAACACAAACAACTTATACGACGTGAACAATATAAATTCAACATTGACTTGTAAGGCTTCCCACATAATCAACTTAGAACGTTCCGTAAACAGAAACGACTTACCAACTCAACCAGTACCCGCAACTCGACTTTACAACATATTTTCAACAAAACAATGATACAAAAATCAACTATTCGACTACCCGACTTACCCCGGCGATTTTCGTTAACTTCCGGGCAACTAAATTTTTCGCCTAATTCGGCTAAATCGATTCTATTTTAATGATTTGATAAAATACAAACACTTTACAAGATTTTGTCAAAAGACCAGTTCTGATAGTTTTATTTGTCATAACAATAAGGACTACATTCTGTTTTTCTGTCCAAAACTACAACACATTACTGCTAGCCAAAACTATCTTGTTTTTCTCTTCGCAAATCATCAGGTTTCTGTTTCTAAACTATGAACCCAGAACCAGAACCTAATCCTTTTTCTTTAACTAGATTATAGTTCATGTAGTTAATATAAATAATATAATTAAGTACTTATGAAAGAATGTTTTATTATAATTTTAAATCAACTAACATAAAACATTACAATTTGATTATTTAGTAGATGATGGTAATAAAAGTAGGTGAGTGGTCCCCTCCCACTACAGGCTGGATTGTGCCACCCTCACCATTTCTTGTCATGGCTTGCGCCATACTTATGTAGTATATGTGGCTTCCGCCACTTTCCCATGTGGCACCGCCACATGGTGTTTCTTCCTTTGGGTGGTCGGCGCCACCCCCACTTGGGTTGCCTGCGCCACCGGTGCGTTTCTACACCAGGTTCAACATCCTCAATCTGAGTTTCAAGAAAAATACGAAATCACAATAACATAAATTAAATCGACACTTTACAGAACAACTCATGAACAAGTTATAATCATCAATCAATCAACAAATATACAGAATCAATCAACAAAATATTAACAACAATGAAATACAAGAATCAACATAATTCGACATCAACCACAACAAAACACAATACATACAACCACCGAAACCTAGTATTATTTATCAAACCTGGTTATAAAGATCAAACCCTACCCTTACCTTAATCGATGGTCGCTCGAATCTCCGACCGATTTCTTTTTCCGACGGCGACTTCCCATAACCATTTTCCGACTAATATTCTGACTTAACGACTTAATTTTTTGCAACACAAAATCAACCGAATAATAATTTGCAACCATCTACTTATTCCCTACTTAATAGATTAACTTTCGATTATCAACTAAATGGTCCAAACGGTCCAATAAACATATCCAACAATGAACGGAAAATACTCCGTATCGTCTTAATTAATTAAATTCGACTTAAACCAACTTATAACCATCAACATAATATTTCGATAAATCTGGCCATCAATACAAATCGACCCAAATAATCAAATCAACCTGAATTACCACAACATACCACAATTATATTTAATTAAATAATTAATTAAATTAAAAGGCATTACACAAGCCATCTTAAAATGGTTCCAGCCACATTCATGTGGCCACCATGAATTAAATGCGGCGCTGGCCGGCGCAAGCCACCCATAAAGTTTAGAGGGAAGACATGTGATTTTCACTTTAATCCCTTATTATGTAAATTAAAGATACACACAACTAATTGTACTATTTTTATAAAATTTAACAAAATAATATTTATACCAGTCTCATGTTTCCTTTAATAAGTAGACAAAGAATCAATTTAATTGTGAAGAACTAATATTGGAGATAAGAACTGTTATATCAGTATAGAAGGTTTTAGTAGAACCAAAATAGTTTCTGACAGAAACTGAATTAGCAGGTTTGACAGAAACAAATTATTGAGAAATTTTCATGACAAATGATTGTGATTCATAACCTGAGTATTGTATCAGGAAACAAAAATTTACAGAAGTTTTTAATAAACTCGTATTAATAACAGAAGCTAAAACAATGTAGTTTTAGTCGGTTTAGCCGATTTAGACGAAACAGTTAGTCGCCCGAAATTTAACGAAAATTGTCGGGTTAAGTCGGTTAATTTAGTAGGTGATTTTTGTTGTTTTATTTTGTTGAATTATGTCAAACAATTCTGATTTGCAGGTACAACTGGTTTTGTAGTTTTATTCCGATTTACAGATGAAATTAAGTTGTAGGCTTGATTGCCAAAGTTGACTAATTTGTTTATGCTGCTTGAGTTGCTTATGATTGTTGACCTTATTGTGTTGTTTACATTGCTAAGTCGTATATGCCACATAGCATACTTGAATTTTATGTCGGGGTCGTTGCTCACACCATGTTGGCATGGATTGACACTAAGTTGAAAGTTGAAGGCTTATGCCTTGATGCCTCGGTAAATTGGAAATTTTAAGTTGGGAGTTTTACTCCGAATGGTACCACATGCATAACATAGTCGAGTCGCATTAAAGTTTCATTTTTCAAGTTGTTGTTGATTATAGTTTCGTTGTTGATGTGAAGTGGTGATAATTGTATGACTTCAATCTGTATATTATTTATCATACTTTGTTTATAACATTTAATATCTCACCCCTTATGTTTGAATGTTGTCCCTATGTTGGCAACGTGCAGGTAATCAAGATGAGTAGCCGATTACCTTTAGTCGATTCGGTGGTTGTCGCTCTGATACATATCACTCAGGGGGATGACATGTGTCTTGTTTTACTTAGTTGTTTTTAAATGCTGAATTTTTAAGTTGAATTGTCAAAGACTACTTTGTTGCTTTATTTTAAAGTTGAATTTTGTTGGTTAAAGATGCTATGATTTGAGTATTGAATCTGCTGCATAGTATTTAATGAAGTTGAGTTATTTTAAAGACCATATGATTGTTGAAGCTCTCCTTGAACGTGTTATGTATCTTTCTTGACTGTTTATTATGGTAATGTTTTTGAAGTTGAAAATGTGATATCCCGTTTTAAGTTGGAAATTTTGTAACTCATATTTTATTTATTTATCGGGTAGAAAATGGGGTGTTACATTAGTGGTATCAGAGCAAGTCGGTCTGTCTGGCCAAGTGTCGAGTCGTAGTTGTTTAACAATGGAGTATTGTTATATGGTTCTAACTTTTGGTTATGTTGTAGTGATAAGTTAAGATGGTTGGAAGAAATGATGCTGCAATTGATGATGCAATGCAAGCAATGGCTTAGGATGTGCAGAATTTTCCGAACGTTGGTGAAAATGCTGGATCACGTAGCTTGGCAATTTTTCAGAGAGATAATTTGTTTGTCTTTAAGGGAAAGCATGATCAAGATGCAATGTTGAGATGGTTGAAAGAGATTGAGATAATCTTCCGTGTTATGGACTATACTCCAAGGCAGGAGGTTCGGTATGGTACTCACATGTTGGCAGTTGAGGTTGATGACTGGTGGCTAGAGACTCGAGAGAGGTTGGGTGTTGCAGGTGAAGTAATCACTTGGAATGTGTTCCTTAGGGAATTTATGAGGAAGTATTATCCAGAGGATTTATGTGGCAAGAAGGAGATTGAGTTCCTTGAGCTAAAGTAAGAGAACATGTTTGTTATTGGATATGCTGCGAAGTTTGTGGAATTTTCTAAGTTTTATCCTTATTATAATGGAGCTGGTGCTGAATTTTCAAAGTGCATCAAGTTTGAAAACGATTTGCACTCTGAAATCAAGAAAGTTGTTGGGTATCAGAAGATCCGTGTCTTTTCTGAATTGGTTGATAGCTGTAGAATTTATGAAGAGGATAATAATGCTCATTACAAAATTGTTAGTGACAAAAGAGGCAAGCAATAATAGAACCGTGGAAAGCCTTATATGCTCCAGCTGGAAAGGGTAAACATAAAGTTGCTCCAGTTCAGATGACTAGTGGGGGAGGTGCTCCTGCTGGTATAGTTTTCTTCAAGTATGGACAAGTTGGTCACAAAAGTAATATGTGCACTACTGAGGTGAATAGGTGTTTTCGTTGTGGTAAGACTTGGCATGTGTCACTCCCTGGATTTCCATCCTGGTACAAACGTGAAAGTGGCACAGAAAAGAGGTAGAGTCGCCAGCCAAGCATTTTTATCCCGGAGGAACGAGAATGGTAATGCTGCACAAACCAGAAAAAGAAAAGGAAGGACACAGGTCCTACAAACCAAAGAAACTGAGTTCGGGAGTCGATTACGACCTGGGAAGGTATTAGCACCCCAGATCGTCCGCCGTACCCGACGGGATCCACGCTTGCAAAGAAACTGCTTCAAAGTTTGAAGAAATGAAAGTTGCTGCAAAACTGAAACTGAAATTGGATAAGAAAGAAAAGAAAGGGGGAAAATGTAGGGAAAATAAAAAAGTGCTCGAATGGGCCCTACCCCGCTGCCTACGTACCTCATCTGGACATGAGGATCAAATTCGTCGTAGTTCCCCTAACTAGGGGTGGAAAGATTGCTTGTGAATTAAGGCTTGAACTGCCTATGTCATTTCTCAGGTGTTGCAGGCTCGGACGACGAGTGCGTAACCATCTTGCAAAGTGACAAGTAGGAGCAAGTGCATACGTAAGGAGTGAATGAGATGAGAAAAGAAGTCCCGAAGGAGACGCTTATTGTTTGTCCAGTGTTTTTATGAGTTTTTTCTGAGTGTGGCACAAGGAAGTGAACTCAAGCTCTTTTCCATGGAATGTGTAATTGCTACTATATTCCAAGATGGAATAATAGAACAAGCACACCAAGTAAGGAGAAGATCCCCAAAACTTGGTCCTAGAGATTAGGGCATAAGCTCACTAACTCATTGACTTTATTAAGTGTTTTTTTTTTTGTAATTTTTGTGAAGAAGTCTTTTTTATGATTTTCTTTGTGAAAGTAGTCTCATGATTAGACTTGTACATCATGCTAGACAAGCTTGTACTATCCCAAGATGGGAAGACTACAAGTGCCCCATGGAATAAGTCCATACACACAAGGCTACGTCAACCATTATTAAGTGTTTTTTAGGTTTTGGTTTTGAGATGAGAAGAGAGAAGAACCAAAAAGAACTTAAAGGTAAAATATAATGGGGAAAGTCTGATCCTAAAGTTATCATGCAAAGGTGGTCCTAAGGTTAGTGTGGTTTGAAATCTATCCTACTGAAGAAGGAAAGAAGAAAGAAGAAGAAAAAGAAGAAAGAAGAACTAGAATACAACTTACTCCTCAAAAGGAGATAAGTTGTTTCTAAAGGGGGAAGAGATGAAGTTAAACACAAGATGGCATAAGGTACATCACAAAGACAAATGAGAAAGCAAAGAATAAAAAGATGAGATGAAGACTTGAAATGTGGGTATCATCCACACTTCACTTACCATGAGCCCCTACAAGGAAAAGTTAGATCATGCACAAGTATAAGATGAAACAAATAAAACCAAAAAAATCAATTTAAAACCTCACAACCATAAGTAACACAATCCATTCACATGCTATGATTACACACACAAAACCATGAAAGTATTAGAGAAAACAACTCATCATAAAGCAATTCAAGTCACTATGAAAGAACAAAACATTTATGAGATAACACAAAGCATACAAAATGAACAAGCATCATATAATTCAAGACCAGAACCCTAACATATCAAAGGAGTGCCTAAATAATAAAAGAAATCAAGAAAGGGAGCATACAAGTTCAATTATTATCAATGTGGGAAGTAAGTAAGCATAAGAAGTGAAGTGAGCATACATACAAATGTGAGAACCTTCAAGAGTAAGTATTTCAAAGCAAGTCAAGATGCAAACACCATACAAGGACCCGAGACTTATACACATATCAAAAGGACTCTAAACAATCTATAGGAGTTGGCACAAGTGCCCTCCTAATCTAAGAAGCAAGCAAGTAGCAAGAAAGGACACAAATTAGGGCAAGAAAATTCACATTAAATCCAAACTTCACTAAAAAATTCCACAGTTAAACACAAGTGTTCCTTATACTCATAAAAACAACATGCCAAAAGGAGAGGTCCACAAACAGAAGAAAACTAGTGTAATGGAGGTCATACATTGCAATTAGAGTTTTGAAGATCATGCACAAAGCAACTTGACAAAATTCAACTTACAAATTCCTAAAAAATAAGAGATAAATCACTAACAAACTATATCCTGTCCATGATCCAGAGCAAAAAGAACCAAATCAAAATTCAAATCTATGATCAAAATGAAAATTAAACAATGCAGCATGTGAATTAAAATGAATAAAGAAAAGAAAACAAACCACATAATTATTTCATGCACGAAAAATAAAAATAAATGTAAAATAAAATACAGAAAATTAAAGAAAACTAAAATTGACCTACATGATTTTTTTGGTGATTTTTAGATGCTCCTAACCATTTTTAAAAATTAAAAAGTAAACAATTAATAAAATAAAATAAAAATAAAGCAAAGGATGAAGGAGGTGCAACAAGTAACTAAATCAGTTCAATACAAATGGGCCTGCAACATAGGGAGGCACAAAAAGAACTCTAAAGCCCAAAGATCCAGCGCATCTCACAAATGCTTATGATGGAAATTCAATTAAATCAGGAAAAATTCCAAGCCAATAGATCAAGCCAAGGTACCAGATCAAGTCAACATCACACAATAGTCAAATAACACAGCAATCAGCGCGCATGCACATACTAACTATGGTGTAATGTCACACAAAAGGATTAATTCAGAAATTATAACAAAATGAAGTCACGTGATTAGGAGTGTGTATTTCTAATGTGTTGTCAACATGATAAGCGTCCAGATCAAACAATCCAAAGGCCATGAAGTCATCTTCCTCAATTTAAATTTAAAAGCATTTCCAGAAACCGGCGACCGGAGCCCTAGCTCCGGCGCCGGAAAACTCAACAACATGAACAAATCATCACAAAAATTAATAAAATGCTCTAGATCCACTAATTAAGATACACTGAATTCAAATATCTCATTAGAATTTCCATTAGGTCAACTATCAAAGCAAATCGAACGCAAACATTTTCAAGCATCAAACTGAAATTCAACAATACAACCTCAATTCTCACTTATTTTCAAAAGCAAACACATCAATGAATTCAGCAAAGCATGTAGATCATAATGCACACAAGCAAAAACAAATCTAGAACTTTGAATTTTGGAGCTACCTGAGATTTGTAAAACTCAAAATAGCTCAAGATAAGCTTCCAAAAGGTGCAGATCAAAGCCTTGAAACCTCTCCTTGAAAAATAAATGCAATAAAACTCTTGAAACTCTATGGATCTTGGAATCCGAATGTAATTGCACCAAACTTGCAAGGTATGAAAACTGAAGAAATAGCTTGAATGAAGGGTGGATTTGTGATCCTTAGAACTCCAGGATGAAGAATATGTGATTTGTTTTGGCAATGGGTAGGTGTGTGAGGAGAATTGAAGCCAAATGCAAAAAATGAAAGAAAGTTGAATCTGAGAAATGAGAGAAGCTGAGCCTCCAAATTCATGTGCAATGGCTTATATATGATGCGTGCTCATGCTGATTAGGGTTTGCAAAAGAATGCACGTGAGAATGGTGTGATGGCAATGATTTTTCATTTTTGCATGAAGTGTGTGATCAATCAACTTATTCATGCTCTCTCTCTCTCTCCTTGGCACATGCTGATCACACTTTCTTTCCCAATCATAACTGAAACAATCTTGGCCCTTGGATGTGAATGTATCATGCTTTACTTGTGATTTTGCAAATTTGCATTTTGGAAAATATCTCCCTTCTCATGCACGGGTTTGATGATTCTCTTTGGGCCAAATTATTTTCATGCCATGTACCATGATATCATTTTATTTTGCTCATAGGTCACCTTGGAAATGAGTTACAAACCATTTTGCAACTTGGTAGAAAGATGGTTTTCATGTAAAACCCTAAAATAAGTCCAACTTCAAATGATCATAATTTCCAAACCACAAATGCTATGGATGAGTTCTTGTACTTTTTGGAAATGGGAGAGCATGTCCTATAACTTTCATGTTTGAAGAAAATTCATTTGGAACCATATGGATCATGAAAGAAGCCTTTGAAGATTAGGGCAAAACTTGCCAAAAATGGAAAGTTTCATTACAAGTCACATGCCAAAAATGGAAACTCCTTCAAAATCTCTTGATTCTTGTTCTTTAAGATCAACAAAGGTATTCTTTGACCTTAAGAAGGTTCCTTGACTTAAAACATGGGATTGGACCCCTTGAATTCTCACAGTTGACTTTTAAATTGCACAGTTGACCAATTTCTTCTTCCACAAGGAATTGATGAATTGACTGACTTCCTCAATAAGTTTTCTCAACAAATTTAATCCCTAGGATTAAACTACCATATAAAGGAATTTGACCAAAATAATTGGTCAAAAATACAAGAGATCCATGCTCAAAAGCAAAACCCTAATTTATGATTCATCTGTGTAGGAAGTAATTGCATCCCTGATCTTCTAGTGATCCTTCACCCTTCTTGGCTCTTGTAGGAAACTTTAAAATTGTATGGGGTATGAGGAATCATTGTGAATCTTTTGCATTGTCACTTGGCCCCTTGCTTTGACTTATAGAATCAAGAATTTCCATATGACTGATCATATGCCCAATGCTAGAACATGTGAGTGTTATGCCTCATTTTTCTATGCTAGCTGCTAAGGATGTGATATGCTTATGATGATTATGATGTGAACATGATGATAAAAGGGAGAGGGAAAATTTGGGGTATTACAACATGCAATAGCTGATTGCAAACACAAGGAAATGATTTGTTTTAATTGTGGTGAAAAAGGACATATTGGTAGTCAGTGTCAGAAGCCAAAACAAGCTAAGACTGGGAAATTGTTCACGTTGGTAGGAACTCAGACAACTAGAAAGGACAACCTTATTAGAGGTACATGATTCATTAATAATACTCCTTTAATTACTATTATTGATATTGGTTCTATGCACTGTTTTATTGCTATTGATTGTGTTAAAAGATTGGGTCTTGAATTGTCTACTATGAATGGTGAATTGATCGTCGAGATTCTGGCTAAGGGATTTGTAACTACTTCTCTTGTGTGTTTAAAATGTCCTTTTTCGATCTTCAATAAAGACTTTTATGTGGATTTGGTGTGCTTACCGTTGACTAGGATGGATGTAATTCTTGGTATGAACTGGTTAGAGTATAATTATGTTCATATAAACTGTTATCGCAAGTCGGTGAGGTTTTCTACTCCTGAAGAGGAAGGAGTTGGATTGTTATCTTTCAAAGAGCTACAAAAATTGATGAAAGAAGAAGCTCAGATGTTTTCGTTGATGGCAACATTATCTGTTGAGAGTAAAGCTAAGATTGAGGAATTATTAGTAATGAATGAATTTACTGAAGTTTTCCCTGATGAAATTCCTGATGTACCGCCGGAGAGAGAGGGAGATAGAGAGGTTGAATTTGCAATTGTATCGTCGTGGGGAGCTCCAGTGTTGCTAGTGAAGAAGAAAGATAGAAGTATGAGACTTTCTGTTAATTATAGACAGTTGAATAAAGTGACAATTAAGAACAAGTATCCACTTCCGAGAATAAATGATTTAATGGATCGGTTGGTGGGTGCTCGTGTATTTAGTAAGATCGATTTGAGATCGGGTTATCATCAGATCAAAGTGAAAGATGGGGATATTCAGAAGACGGCGTTCAGAACACAGTATGGACATTATGAGTATTCGATGATGCTTTTCGGTGTGACTAATGCATCGGGAGTATTCATGGAATACATGAACCGTATTTTTCATACTTATCTGGATAGCATTTCTATAGACTTTGTGACAGGATTTCCTGTCACTTAAAGGGGACATGATTCAATTTGGATGATTGTTGATAGGCTTACAAAGTCAGCTCATTCCATACCTATTAACATCACATATCCAATTGCGAAGTTGGCAAAGATATATATCCAAGTGATTGTGAAGCTACATGGTGTTTCGGTTTGTATTGTATCGGATAGAGATCTGAGGTTTACGTCGGAATTTTGGAAGAGTCTGCAAGAAGCATTGGATTCTAAGTTGAGGTTGAGTTCGGCATATCATCCTTAGACAGAGGGCCAAACTGGGAGGATTATTTAGTTGTTGGAGGATTTCTTGAGGGCTTGTGTTCTTGAGCAGGGATGTTCTTGGGATATTTATCTTTCATTGATCGAGTTCACTTATAATAATAGTTACTATTCTAGTATCGGAATGGTACCTTTTTAAGCGTTGTATGGTCGGAGGTATAGAACACCGTTGTGTTGGTATGAATCCGGTGAAAGTGTAGTACTTGGACCATAATTAGTTCGAGAAACTACCGAGAAAGTAAAGTTGATCCGAGAGAAGAGGAAGGCTTCTCAAAGTAGGCAGAAGAGTTACCATGACAAGCGAAAGAAGGATTTAGAATTCCAAGCTGGTGATCATGTGTGTTTGAGAGTCACGCGTGCGACTGGTGTTGGGAGAGCTTTGAAGTCTAAGAAGCTCACTCCTTGTTTTATCGGTCCGTATCAAATTTTGGATAGAGTTGGGAAAGTTGCTTACCGAGTGATGTTACCACCAAATCTTTCGAATTTGCATGATGTGTTCCTTGTTTCACAAATTCAGAAGTACA
The DNA here is from genome assembly GCA_963966055.1 of Lathyrus aphaca. NCBI lineage: Eukaryota > Viridiplantae > Streptophyta > Magnoliopsida > Fabales > Fabaceae > Lathyrus > Lathyrus aphaca. The sequence continues at coordinate 320,671,879 of OZ014521.1, read as the reverse complement.
TTTCAGATCCCTCTCATGTGGTTAGTATGGACGATCTGCAAGTACGGGTTATCTCACGGAGGAGACGAAGCATGTGCGAGTCGTGGATCATGAAAAGAAGACTCTTCAAGGGAAAGAGATCGTGTTGGTGAAAGTTGTCTGGTTGGGAGCTGTTGGAGAATGCATGACCTGGGAATTGGAGAGCAAGATGCGAGACTCCTATCCCGAGTTGTTTGAATCAGGTAAATTTTCGAGGATAAAAATATTCTAAGTGGGAGAGAGTTGTAACGCCCAAATATTTAATTATTTATTTAATCGAATATTTAATTATTTATTTGTGATTATTAGGTCGATTTTGTGTTACGGTGAATTAAGTTGTTAAGTCGAAATATTGAGTCGGTAAATCGTGGAAATAATATTAGAAGTAATATTATTGTTGTTGGAGTGTGTCAGTTTTTAGTGGGCTAGAATTCGTGTCTGAATAAGTAATAGAGGGGTGTAAGTTATTAGGCCCATTAGTAATATTAGTAGAATAATAATATTATATGATAAAAAGAAATAGAAAGAAAATAAGATAGGTTATGTATTAATAAGTGGAAGTAGAGGAGAAACAGAGCACGATCGTGAGAGAAAGAGTTGCGAGAAAGAAACTACAATCAGTGCGATTTCCCAGAAGTCGGTCAAGTTAGGGCTGCCATTAATCCAAGGTAAGGGTGGGTACGATTTTTATAATCGGGTATGATAATTGGTACGTAAGGTTGGGTAGTTTGGTGTGTTGATGTGAATAGTTTAATGTTGTTGTGATAATATGATTTTTGTAATTGTTGATTGGTCGATGAGGATAAAGTTGTTAATAAGTTGATTTTTATGAAGGTTGATTTTACGAATATTGATTGTTTGAATATTGCTATGAAGTTGGGAATTTTGGAAATTTGGTTTTAGGGGCGAAGCCATCTTAAAATGGTGCAAGCTACATTCATGTGGCCACCATAAATGATAATGTGGCGCTTGCCATTTTGTTTGTAGGATAATGGTGGTGCAAGTCACCCATAAAGTAGGGGGGACATGTGATTTCCATTTTAATCCCTTATTATGTAAATTAAAGATATACACAACTAATTGTACTATTTTTATAAAATTTAACAAAATAATATTTAGACCAGTATCATGTTTCCTTTATGAAGTAGACAAAGAATCAATTTAATTGTGAAGAACTAATATTGGAGATAAGAACTGCTATATCAGTATAACATGTTTTAGTAGAACCAAAATGGTTTGTGACAGAAATTGAATTAGCAGGTTTGACAGAAACAAATTATTGAGATATTTTCATGACAGATGATTGCGATTCATAACCTGAGTATTGTATCAAGAAATAGAAATTTACATAAGTTTTTAATAAACTCGTATTAATAATAGAAGCTGAAACATTGTAGTTTTAGTCGATTTAGTCGATTTAGGGGAAAAAGTTAGTCGCCTGAAATTTAACGAAAATTTTCGGGGTAAGTCGGGTAATTTAGTAGGTGATTTCTGATGTTTTATTTTGTTGAAATTATGTCGAAAAATGCTGATTTGCAGGTACAACTGGTTTTGTAGTTTTATTCCAATTTACGGACGAAATTAAGTTGTAGGTTTGATAACCAAAGTTGATTAAGTTGTTTATGCTACTTGAGTTGCTTATGATTGTTAACTTTGTTGTGTTGTTTACGTTGCTAAATTGTATATGCCACATAGAATACTTGAATTTTATGTCAGTGTCGTTGCTCACACCATGTTGGCCTGGATTGGCACTAAGTTGAAAATTGAAGGCTTATGCCTTGATGCCTCGGTAAATTGGCAATTTTAAGTTGGGAGTTTTACTCAAAATGGTACCACATGCATAACATAGTCGAGTCGCATTAAAGTTACATTTTTCAAGTTGTTGTTGATTGTAGTTTCGTTGTTGATGTGAAGTGGTGATAATTGTATGACTTCAATCAGTGTATTATTTATCATACTTTGTTTATAACTTTTGATATCTCACCCCTTCTATTTGAATGTAATCCATATGTTGGCAACATGCAGGTAATCAAGAGGAGTAGCCGGTTACCTTTAGTTGATTCGGTGGTTGTTGCTCTGATACGTAGCACTCGGGGGGATGACACGTGTCTTGTTTTACTTAGTTGTTTTTAAATGCTGAATTTTTAAGTTGAATTGTCGAAGACTACTTTGTTGCTTTATTTTAAAGTTGAATTTTGTTGGTTAAAGATGCTATGATTTGAGTATTGAATCCGCTGCCTAGTATTTAATGAAGTTGAATTATTTTGAAGACCGTATGATTGTTGAAGTTCTCCTTGAACGTGTTATGCATCTTTCTTGATTGTTTATTAAGTTAATGTTTTTGAAGTTGAAAATGTGATATCCCGTTTTAAGTGGGAAATTTTGTAACTCTGATTTTATTATTATTTATCGAGTAGAAAATGGGGTGTTACATATTGTTGGTCCCTTGGTACTCTTGTAATCACCTCATTAATGAAATTAATGAAATTTTCTACTTCCATCATCTATCTTCTTATCATTTTTAATTTTATTTTTCCTTACCTTTTTTATTTTTGACAAAGGGGGAGAAAAATATGTTTTTGATATATAATCTAAAGAATCTCATCCTAGAATGTAATTTAAATATGTTTATTACTAACCAGATGTTTTATATTTAATTAGGAACTTCGCAAAAGTTCACTGAATGTTAGAATACGTTATCAGAAGCCATCAGAAGAATTGATCAATCATAATAAATGATCAATCATATGATTTGAAGCGTGAAGAAAACTTTGACAAGCTTGATATTATGATATAAGAATATATGGATTGACCAATAAATTATCAAAAACAAAGGATAAATCCTTAATAATGTCTTGAGTAACTTGTATACTAGATACTTGTTAGAAGTTGTGAACACTCAGAAAGTATGCTAACTAAACTCTAGCATTTCAAGGTTGTTAACCTCTAAGAAATCTGATCTAGACATGGTCATTCAGAAATTGTTCATGTGTTGAACTATCTAATGACATGCTACTATGTGCACCTCTTGGTGACATTTGTGAGTTTCTGAAAGAACCTGAATCTGATATATTATGTGAAGCATCAAGATTATTACAAATCAGGTTCTCATAAGTCGTAATGATTCTGATAGTAAGCCAAGGTTCTGAGATGAAGACCAAGCAGTTTAGTTAGATTCTGATGAGACGTCCTTGAGAAGTATTCCTTCTCTATTTGAATGACTCTTACTTAAAAATTAATTTTGTGAGTCTTGGGATCAGGGGGAGACTCTGAACAAGCACAAATGAATTTTGAGAGTAATAGATTCAGGAGGAGCTCCTTAAGCTTAACTCTGACTCTGAAGTTTATCGTGATTACCCTGTACAAATTGTCTATCAAAATACATTGTTTGTCATCATCAAAAAGGGGGAGATTGTAAGAACAATATGAGTTCTACAACTGGCCTTCAATTTTGATGATAATGCACATGTTATCTAAGAGAACAATTATGTACTTTATGGTTTCTATCTAGTGTGTAGCTTTTCCTAATAAGATTTTGACTCTGATATAAGGGCGTCTGATTGTCGCTGCCACCAAATGACACCTGGCCAAGAGGGGTGCAGACGCGAACGGTCGGCGAAGGAAAAGAATGAAAAAGAGTCGCCAGCTAGGAATTTTTATCCCGAAGGAAAGGTAATGCTGCATAAATCTAAGAAAAGATGGATAAGACGGTTGCGAACCAGAGAAACTGAGAAAGGGGGTTGGTTACAACCTGGGAAGGTTTTAGCACCCAGATTGTCCGTCGTACTCGACGGGATCCACGCTTGAAAGTTTGTGTTTAAAAGGATAGTGTCAGTGCTATTTTGTGTACAAAAGCTTGGAAAAGAATGCAAGTGTCAGTGTAAAAGAAATGTGAGGTGAATAAGAGGAGTGTCAGTGCAAGAAAAGAGTACAGAGCTCAAGACTATGAGGTTTAAAGAATAATGCTGGAAGAGGGGGAATGAACAAAGACTTTTGTTCGATAACTGTTAAGTTATGCCTACGTATCCTCTCGTGCAATGAGGAAGTCAGAACACCGTAGTTCGACTCAAAGAGACTTAAAGATAAATTGACTGATGAACTGCTTGCTTGTCTATGCTCAAGTGTATGACCTGTCTAGCTCAGGTGCTAACTGTCTTGCATTAGACGGAAGAAGCAAGTTCTCATTTGTGAGTGAGTAAGATGAGAAAAGAATCCCGGAGGAGACGATTATTGTTTGTTTTGGTGTTTTCAAACTTTTATTATTTTTTTGTATTTGTCATAGGATAATGAGCTTAAGCTTAAACCAAGGGTTAGTAAACTCATCACATCCTCCCTCTGATTAGGGGTAATGAGGATACCTTAAGTGTGAAGTAAACACCTCACACTTAATCACCATGGTGTAGGATTAAGATCATTAACCTACTTGTGATTGTTTAGATGTTTTTGGAGTTTTTTTTTAGTGTTAAGTAATGAGTTTAAGCCATAATCAAGGATTTAATGGACCCATTACACCATCCTAATAGAAGGATAATAGATGAGAACATTTAAGCTGAGGAAGGCTCCTCAACTTAATCCATGATTAGGGATTAACCTCATGACAAAACAAAGCCTTTATTAAAGTGGATTTTAGTTAATGGTAAGATTAAGAAGTGGATTTTATGGTTTGTAAGACAACTTGAGGGGGACTTGTCCATTAACACTAGGGTTAGTCCTTCTTAACCAATTAAGGAAGAATTAGAACCCTAATGCAAGGCCCAAGTTACAAGCTTGATGTCTTGATGATTATTAGGTGAATTTATTAGAGGATTTAAACACATTAAGGGTTTAACACTTAGGATTAAAGTTATACACTCCATCCTAATAGAAGGATACAGGCATAACCCTAATCACAAAGCCTTGAAACCTTGAAGGTTTAGTCCTTGATTAAGAGATGAGAAGAGGAGACACAAAGATGACACAAAGGTAAAAATAATGGGGGGACTAATGAAACACTAATTGTGATCATGCTTGGGTGTTCCTAGGGTTTATGAAGCTTGCAAGAAGATCTTCAAGAGAGCCACCAAGGAAGGAGCAGGATGGAAGGAAAAGAAGCAGCAAGAAGCAAGACAACTTACTTCACTTAAGAAGATAAGTTGCTTGAAGAAAGAAAGAGGAGAAAGAGTATGAATGAGCAAGCTCACTCTAATTCACAAGTAAAAATGAAGCAATGGATGCATAAAAGAGATGAGAAGAGATTATGAGAAGTGAAGGCAAATTCACTTCTCAAACACTTACCACCTGAAAAGTTAGCAACAAGAAATGAAATGAAAATGAGATGAAATGCAAAGCTGAAAACCAAAGTCAGAAGCATAATCATGATGCAAATGATGCTATGAGATGGAATGAAAGCATGTCAAGAGATGAGGATGATCATACAAGTAATGAAGATGCAAATGAGACATGAAAAGAAGCAGGAAAGTTCATAAAAACTTATGAAATGCAATGGATGCATAACATGGCAAATGGATGATGAAATGATCAAACATGATTTCAATGTGTCCTAAGGTGTCTTATATGTCATGTGGATGCACAAAATGTCATGGAAAGTTCATGTATGCAAGCATATGAAGGATGAATGCAAATGAAGACAAAAATTAGGGTTTACATACAATATGCAATGCAAAATTCAAAATCAGAAGCAAATGACATGATAAAAAATTGAAAATGGAATCAAAGGTACCCTAAACCCATATGATATCACACCCCAAAGGAGGAGACCTAACTCTTAACCCTAAGGAAGCTATGATTTTCCGAAGTTATCTAGGGTTTTAAGGGACCTCACAAGGAAAAATACAAAACAAATCAAAAATGAAAGATAAATTCATGCCAATTTTATCCTAGAAACTACATGATATGTGGGATGCAATGCAAAAAGAATCACTATCAAACCCTTCATGGTTAGGCAGAAAATATTTTTCTAAGTTAGGGTCAAAAATATTGATTTTTAAGAACCCTAAATCCAAAGAAAATTTCAAAATGGATCAAGAACCAAAAAGAAATTTGTATGAATGGTTTGATAATGTCTCTAAATGTATCAAGATGCAATGTGATTTTTTTGGTGATTTTTAGAAACTTAAATGGTATTTTAATTAATTAATTTCCATTAATTAATTAAAATAAACATTTAAATATTTTAAAAATACAAATTATATGCAAAAAATAAAATAAAAATTATTTTCAGAATGAGAAAAATATTTAAAGTCATGATGAAAAAAATGAAAATTTTTGAATGCATTTTGCTATTTTAAAATAAATATGCAAAACAAATGGTAAAAAATGAATTAAATACTGAATTAAATAAAAGTAGGATGATCTGATGGTTCACATTTGAACTGAGGGGATTTGGTTTGACCAGCGCGCAAATGAATGGACAGGATTCACTCTGGGCTAATTTTAATTAATTAACTTAATTAAATGAATTAGGGTTTTAATGATAACATCTCAGCCACTCAAACACGCAGGGAACAAAGATCCTACGGTCATTATTTAAACTTAACCCTAAACCCTAATTAAACATTAATTACTTTCAGGCGGCCGGAGAAGACCTCCGGTCATCTTTCCCGGCCAGCTCTCCACCCTATCTCTCTCAATACGCAATGAAACAACACCAAACTCTCCAGAAACACTCCTCTAACCACTCTAAACAAGATTCAGCCCACAAAAACCATTTATTTTCACTCAAGATCAAGAATCAAAGCTAAACGGAAAATACGCAGAAAATTTCAGAGGTTCAATACATGCTTAATACTTGATCATTTTCAAAACTAAACATATCAGGATCATCAGTGAATCATGGAGAATCAATTAGAAACTTAAAAACGCATTTCTGGAAAATTTGTTCTTGAGGTTACCTGAAGTGAAGCTTTCTCAGTTTGAAGCTTCTGGTCACTTCTCTTGTGCAAAATGACTCCCCTTGATCTCCTGATGAAGCTGCAATGCTTGGAAGAAGCTTGCAATGGCTGAAATGAGAGCTTGAACTCTTGCTGGTCAGAAATCGTATTTTGGTTGTGGGGTGTTTTTGGTTGTTTTAATGGTTGCTTTATGGTCAGTGAGTGATTTTGAGATCAATGGTGAAATTGGTTTGAAGATTGAGTGAGTGAGCTGAGAGATTCGAAGGGTTTTGCAAGTTGGAGAGTTTTGTGGAATGCTGAGTTCTTGGAGGTTTCAGCTTGTGTGTCCTATGAAAATGAACCCTTGGAGCATGATTGTAAGGTCTGGATTGGGCAGAGAGTGGGTGGTGGACTGTTGTGATTGGTATGGGTGTTTTTCCCAAAAAGTCAAAAGTGTTGTACTTGAGGTATGTGCAATGGTGTAGCTGGCTCATTGGCTTGTCCATGCGCATCATGGATTAAGGATGTCCATAGAATCAGTCTTAAGGCAATGCAGCAAGCGGATGGAAGTTTATGTGGTGTTTTGCAAATTCATGAAGCTTTGGCCCTTTTGTAATTTCTTGATGTTCAAGGCATGGAATGATGCAATTCTTTGGGCAATTCTGAGTTTTGGTTCATGTATGATGTTTGTGTAATGGTTAGAAGTCACTTTGAGGCTACAAATTGGCTTGGTATGAGTTTTTGCAAGTTTCCCTCTTTGGTACATAAGTGAAATTTTGTGATTTTTCCCAACTTTGCAAGGCCATAACTTGAGTTCTATGATGAATTAGATCAAGTTCTTGTACTTTTTTAAAAGGGAATGATCCAATCTACAACTTTCATGACCAAGAATTTTTTATTTGAAGCATTTTTGAATCAAAAAGAGGAGGTTGAAAAACTTTCCCAAAATGGCAAGTTTGCATTACAAGTCACTTTCCCAAAATGGCAACTTTGCAAATGGCTTGAAATTCTTCAATTTTGTGAACTTCTAACTTCTTCTAAGATCAAATAAAGATCATAGACACTCAAAATGATGGAGAAGACCCTTTGGTTGGATGATTGGGGGCCGCAGATGCCCTGATTTTACACTGACTTGCTCAAGAAGTCATCTATTGATCAGATGCCTTCCCCATTGAATTTCTTCATGAAAATTGGTGTGAATGATCCTCATATCATATAGAGACCAATAGAAACAAGAATGACCAAAAATTTTGGAGTTATGGCTTCTGAAACCAAAACCCTAATTTTAGGTCATCTGTGCAGTTAAGCTTGGCTCTACTTCCATGCCTTTCTCAGTTCTTGTGATTTTATGACTTCCTTGATCTTGGGAGGATATAATATGATGATTGAACTCACATGGACCCTCTTGAGATTATTGGAGACTCTTGGAGTGGCTCAGATGGCTCAGGGATGGCTCAGATCACAAACCCTAGATGCAGATGACTTTTAAACCAATGCAATGAAGCAAAAATGTAATATGAGATGATATGATTGAACTTATGAAAATGAAAAGAATCACAAGCCATGGTGAAATGAGTGAGGTAAAATTTGGGGTGTTTACAGCTGCCCCTATTCAAACATGAGTTAGCTGTGCAGGATGTAAGCAACGGCTTAACAGGCAAACAGGATAACTTGTGGTTGAATACCAAAGACAGTCCAAAATTTGCACTCACTGAATGAAGAAGAAAAGGGATATAGATTGTAAAAGGGAGTAAAATATGATTATAAAGTGCGGGCGACGGAGGACGACCGTCGAGCAGAGGACGACTGCTGGGGATAAAGCAATGACGGGGACGACCGACATGCTGGGGAAATGGAGGTATCATGATGGGGACGGCCATCAAGTAAAGGAACAAAAATCTCTGGGGATTAAAGGTAAAGTAAATGATGGAGACGACCATCAGGTTCAAAGCATAAATGAAATAAATGATGAGGTACGGTCATCAAAGGTGAAGGACAATCACCTAGCAGGGGACGACTGCTCTGTTGGAGATAAGGATGAGGGACGGTCATCCAAGGTGAAGGATGATCACCTGGCAAGGTACGGTTGCCGAAAATATCACGGCATAGGACGAATGCCGGATAGAAAAGGTCGACGATGGGGACGACCACCGGATAAGCATGATGAAGGACAATCATCAAGAGGTGAAGGACGATCACCTAGCAGGGTACGGCTGCTCTCGGGGTTTATCATGAAATAGGACGAATGTCAGATAACAAGATCGACGATGGGGACGGCCATCGGATAAAATGATGAAGGACGATCATCAAAAGGTGAAGGACGATCACCTAGCAGGGGATGGCTGCTAAAAATATCACGACATAGGACGAATGTCGGATAGGGAAAGGTTCCAATAATTGAGACTCCGCTGGGGATGATGAAGGACGATCATCAAAAGGTGAAGGACGATCACCTGGCAGGGCACGGCTGCCGAAGGTATCATGACATAGGACGAATGTCAGATAGAAAGGAAATAATTTATTGGGATTTGCTGGGGGACTCTTCTGGGGAAAGGTAGACACAGACGAGTGTCTAAATTCACGAAAGAAAAGGTATAAGTGTTTGACGCTGTGTATAAATTAAAGATGCGGACGAGCATCCTTAGGACCTTGATACAGACGAGTATCGGTAGAAACAAACGCTGACGCATGTTCAGAGATGATGATACGGACGAGTACCAACTGGTTAACAAAGAACACAGACGAGTGTCGAATCTAAGAAAGATAAGTGGGGCATACAAGATACGGACGAGTATCTGTATGAGTAAAACGTAAGCATGAGTGAGTCACAGACGAGTGTTCAACTTGCTGGGGAGAGTGTGACACAGACGAGTATCATAAGAGAAAGTGTATAAGTTATGAGTGTAAAAGATATTCTGAAGATCTGTGGGGATAAGATGACACGGACGGGTGTCGGAGGAGGTGTGTTATAAACAAGTGTTTGGTTTACGATAAGTGTTTAGGCAACCATGCTGGGGGACGGTGACACGGACGAGTGTCAAAGGAGTGTATAGATATTTGTTTGTGGTTTATATCTGCATGGGAGTGATATGACACTAACGAGTATCGGAAAAGGTATATATTAATATGTATTAGTGAGTGTAAAGGGGATGCTTTGGCTTTCTGTTGTGACTGTGGGTCTTTTTTATATATATTGCTGATGGAATGTTGGTATATACAGGTGCTTGATTCAAAGCATGGCTTATGATTATGCAATATGTTGATTTTTGCCGTAATGCTCCGTATTAGACAGAATGCTACGCTCTGAGGGGAGAATATGATGCGAATGCTATGATTATGCAAAGATACCGATCCGGGATTCGGATCCCGTTGCCATGAAGATCTCTGGCTGATCTGCTTTGAAAGAATATCCCAGCTGGGGAAAAAGATCATTGGTAGATCTGATATGACTTCGCTTGGGGAAACAAGTCACTGATAGACCTATATCTGGTGATAGGGAGCCCAGCTGGGGTCTGTGGAAGCTTTCGTCACTTTGTCGTGAGATCTTCAGACATTGCTCTTCTGGATAGAGGTTGGAGCTCTGTGGGGAGATGGTTCCCTGTCTAGTACTTGGCTGGGGAGGAATGATCACTGAACGATCTTCCTAGAGATTTTTATAGGGAACCTGCTGAGGATGATGAACTCAGTTGGGGAAATGAGCCTCTCCTGATGCTGCTTTTAGAGAAAGTGTTGGAGGAGTGGTGCCTGGCAGTTCTGATGGGAAGAAAGCATCTCTGGTGCTGTTTGGAAGATGTGTTGTGTAAATAATGATTTTACAGCTTGCTGGGGAAAAACTTTCATGCCCCATGTTGCATTTTGAATACCTGCAATCCTGTTATGACAAAGAAACGTACAAGTATCCCGAGGTATCCCTTACTAGATTCCCTCATAAGAATTTAGACACTCCCGGGAGCAAATCTATTTCCTGTAAGCATGTAATTTAGAAAAGACGCATTTGTATTTATGCAACCATTATATTAAGGACATCAGACATTTTTGCAAATGAAAATAAAATGTACGAGACGGAATGTGTCTGAAAATCTGATTTTATTAATTTGTGTGCCCTGAATCAGCGAGTATAGTCAAGGAAACAGATCCCCTGAAATGAGGAGATTGTTACAAATTGAGAAACAAAAAGATGCTGGAAATGTTGATGACGCTTCAGTGCTTCCCTTTTGCTATGACTTGTATGACATTGACGTTCTTCTCATCTTGCTTTTGAAGAAGGCTGATTCTGACCGATGCTTTAACCTTTCGAAGCTTGCCATGCTGTAAGTGATACAAACGAATTCAGAATGTAGTTGTTCGCTTATTCCCTTATTTTGCGTGGATCGCCCTTTTGGGTTTTCAATCCACCGGGATACCCATTTTTTCTTGAGCTGTCCAATGCGGCTTTTCAACTCAGCGGGTGTACATACATTTTTATTTATTTTCCCTTATTTTTGCCCGAGTCTTTTATTCTGTTTTTGACTCACCGGGATGCCCTATTTTTTCCTGGACTTACATTCTGTTTTTATGTCCAGCGGGTCATTTTATGCGAAGTATTTTTTAACTGCATCTGAATTCACAGGTGATAAGAAATCTTCACCATCCATAGTACTGAGCATCAGTGCTCCACCAGAGAAAACTTTCTTTACTATAAATGGACCATCGTAATTTAGAGTCCATTTTCCCCTGTGGTATGTATGAGGAGGAAGGAGTCTTTTCAGCACAAGATCTCCTACTTGGTATTCCCGAAGTCGGACTTTCTGATCGAAGGCTTTCTTCATTCTTTTCTGATATAACTGCCCATGACAGATTGCAGCTAATCTCTTCTCTTCTATCAGATTCAGTTGTTCGTATCGGGATCGGACCCATTCTGCTTCATTCAGTTTAACATCCATTAGTAGCCGCAATGAGGGTAATTCAACTTCGACAGGTAGGACTGCCTCCATACCATACACAAGCTGATACGGTGTTATCCCAGTGGATGTTCTGATTGATGTACGGTACCCATGCAAGGCAAATGGTAGCATTTCATGCCAGTCTTTGTAGGTGACTACCATCTTCTGCAGAATCTTCTTGATGTTCTTGTTAGCTGCCTCCACAGCGCCATTCATATTTGGCCTGTAAGGAGAAGAATTGTGGTGTTGGATTTTGAAGTCCTGGCACAGTTCTGCCATCATTTTGTTGTTTAAGTTGGAACCATTATCAGTAATGATTCGCTCGGGAACTCCATATCGACAGATGATATCTCTCTTCAGGAATCGGGCTACCACTTGCCTGGTGACATTTGCATAGGAAGCTACTTCAACCCACTTGGTAAAATAGTCAATGGCTACCAGGATGAATCTGTGGCCATTTGAAGCAGTTGGTTCAATCTTGCCAATCATATCAATGCCCCACATGGCAAAGGGCCAAGGTGAAGACATCACATTCAAAGGATTCAGAGGCACATGCACTTTATCTGCATAAATCTGGCATTTATGACATTTTATGGCGTAAGCACAACAGTCTGCATCCATTGTGATCCAGTAGTAGCCTGATCTTAACAACTTTTAGCCATTTCCTGCCCTCCAGCATGGGTACCAAAAGATCCTTCATGCACCTCATGCATCAACAACTCTGCTTCTGTCTTATCAACACATCTGAGAAGTACCATATCAAAGTTTCTCTTGTACAAGGAACCATCAACATTCAGGAAGAAACTACCAGCCAGCCTTCTTAATGTCTTCTTGTCATTGGATGATGCCCTAGGTGGGTATGTTTGATCCTCCAAGAAGCATTTGATGTCATAGAACCAAGGCTTATCATCTTTAGCAAGGTCTGCAGAGAATAGGTATGCTGGTCTGTCATGTCTGGATACTGAAATCCGAGGCACAAAGTTGGCAGCTTGAACTTTGATCATGGATGAAATGGTATCCAGAGCATCTGCGAACTGATTTTCATCTCGAGGGATATACTCAAGTTTGACTGTTGTGAAGAATGTAAGCAACCTCCTTGTATAATCTCGGTATGGAATCAGATGCTCCTGGTGAGTGTACCATTTGCCGTTGGTTTGATTAATTACCAGAGCTGAATCTCCGAATACCGTCAAAGTCTTGATCCTGAGGTCAATCGCTTCCTCAAGACCCATAATACAAGCTTCGTGTTCAGCTTCGTTGTTAGTGCAGTTAAAGGTGAGTTTTGCCGAGAAAGGCATGTGAACTCCTTTAGGTGTAATGAGTATTGCACCAACACCACGACCATTCATATTAACAGCCCCATCAAACATCATAGTCCATTCTTCTTCTGGGTCAGGCCCTTCAGTGTGAATAGGCTCTTCATGATCTTTTGCTTTTATGAACATAATATCTTCATCAGGGAAGTCAAATCTCATAGGCTGGTAATCATCAATGGGTTGCTCAGCAAGGTAATCAGACAATACACTGCCTTTGATGGCTTTCTGAGATGTGTACTGAATGTCATATTCTGTGAGAATCATTTTCCATCTTGCAACCCGTCCGGTAAGTGCTGGATTCTCAAAAATATACTTGACTGGGTCCATCTTTGAGATCAATAAGGTAGTGTGGGTCAACATATACTGCCTTAGTCGGCGAGCAGCCCACGCTAAAGCACAACAAGTTTTCTCGAGCAGTGAATAACGTTGTTCACAGTCGGTAAACTTTTTGCTTAGGTAGTAAATTGCATACTCTTTTCGACCAGACTCGTCATGCTGGCCCATCACACACCCCATTGACTCTTCTAATACTGTCAAGTACATTATTAGAGGTCTTCCTTCAACTGGAGGCATAAGGATCAGAGGCTTTTGTAAGTATTCCTTGATTTTGTCAAAAGCCCTCTGGCAGTCTTCATTCCACCTGACTGTTTGCTCTTTTCTTAACAACTTGAACAAAGGCTCACAGGTTGCTGTAAGGTGAGATATGAACCGTGAAATGTAGTTCAATCTTCCTAGGAACCCCCGAACTTCTATTTCAGTTTTCGGTGCAGGCATCTCTTGAATGGCTTTGACTTTATCAGGGTCAACTTCAATCCCTTTCTCACTTACAATAAATCCCAGCAGCTTACCGGATCGCACCCCGAATGTGCATTAGTTGGGGTTTAACTTCAATTGGTACTTCCTCAGACGCTTGAATAGCTTCAACAGATTCACCAGGTGGTCTTCTTCTGTGAGGGACTTGGCAATCATGTCATCCACATAACATTCAATTTCTTTATGGATCATGTCACGAAATAATGTTACCATAGCCCGTTGATAAGTGGCACCAGCATTCTTCAGTCCGAATGGCATTACCTTATAACAGAATGTGCCCCAGGGTGTGATGAAAGTTGTCTTCTCCATGTCTTCAGGTGACATTTTGATCTGATTATATCCTGAAAATCCATCCATGAAAGAGAACACCGAGAGCTGAGCCGTATTGTCGACTAATACATCAATATGAGGTAATGGGAAGTCATCTTTCGGGCTGGCTCTGTTCAGGTCCCGGTAATCCACACACATCCTCACCTTGTCATCCTTCTTAGGCACAGGTACAATGTTAGCGACCCACGGCGGGTAACTGGTCACAGCAAGGAAACCGGCGTCCCACTATTTTTGTACCTCTTCTTTTATCTTCATTGCCATATCTGGGCGAGTACGGCGCCGCTTCTGTTTTACTGGCGGACAGTCTTCTTTCAGAGGCAACTTGTGCATAATAATGTCGGTGTCCAACCCTGGCATATCTTGATAAGACCAAGCAAAAACATCCACATACTCCCGAAGCATGTCAATAAGTTGCTCTTTTACCGAATCTTGCAGACAGGCCCCGATTTTAACTTCTTTCAAGTTTTCTTCTGTACCAAGATTAACCGTCTCAACTTCCTCCTGATGAGGAGTTATAACCTTCTCCTCTTGTCTTAAAAATTAGGCTAGCTCTTCAGGTAGCTCATAATCTTCTTCAACCCCTTCATCGGCTTGATTAATCGGATTGTCAAAGTCATACGAAGTTATAGCGGTGTTGTTGTCGGTGCAGTCTGGAGGGTATCTTCTGCAAGGGTTCAGATTTGTTCATTTTAGTGATCAATTTTATCTTGCTTAGAAAAAAGTGAAAATGAAGTTATTATTTTGAAAAACATTGCCATTTTATTTTTGTACAAAAAATGAAAATTGAAAAACAGTGAGCGGAAAAGAAAAGACTCATTTGCAAAAGATGTCCTGATATTCATTAATTGATCGTTTGCACAAAATACAAGATGGCCCGATTACAAAATGAGCCCTGACATCTTGGGCAAGATGCAGGACTTGATGCATGCTTTAAAGACAGGAAATAATAATTACTCTGCAGGAGTAACTCTTATAATTTCTTGGGAAGACCAGTTTGAGGCATGGTTCCCCAGGATCCTTGGACGTATCCAGCTTTCCAGGTTGCGCTCGTCTTCTGACTCATCTTCCAAACTATTCACAGCATCCGGGGTGAGCATTCCCCCGCTGACAAACTTGGGCTCCGTTGCAGCCTCTGATTGATCTTGTCGAGTTGGTCTGTAACCCAACCCGAATCGGTCTTCTTTCTTTTCAACTGGCAGCAGCTTGCCCCAGCCTTGGGCGGTACCCTATTCAACAACCCTCCGGGCTTGTTGATATGATGTGATGGAAGTCCCAGACACATCAGATGCTTCATTAATATTAAAGGCCTCAAACCCCTGACTCATGGTCTCATGGATTTCCCCATCCATTTCAATGTATTTGAAAGTAGCCAGCTGGCTAACGAAGATATCCTCTTCCCCACAAATGGTGATGACTTGGCCCTCCCACTCAAATTTTAACTTCTGGTGAAGGGTTGACGTCACGGCGCCAGCGGCGTGTATCCATGGTCTACCCAATAGACAGCTGTAGGCAGGCTGTATATCCATCACAAAGAAGGTCGTTTTGAAAACCTGTGGGCCAATCATTATTGGCAACTCTATCTCTCCCAGAACTGTTCTTTTAGAACCATCAAAGGCTCTCACTACCAAGTTGCTTGGGCGTAATGCCAATTCATCATACTCCAGCTTCACAAGGGCTTTCTTGGGTAGGACATTGAGTGATGACCCTGTGTCTACCAATACGTGAGAAAGAACTGCACCCTTACACTCCAAGGTAATGTGCAAAGCCTTGTTGTGATTGTGACCTTCCGTTGTCAGATCAGCGTTGGTAAATCCTAGTCCATGACTAGCATTGACATTTCCAACCACGGCCTCTAACTGATTGATAGTAATCTCCTCCGGCACATAAGCTGCGTGCAGGACTTTTAATAGTGCGTTCCGATGAGCCTCAGAGCATATTAGCAATGATAGTATGGAGATTTTGGAAGGTGTTTGGTGAAGCTGGTCCACCACCTTATAATCACTCTTTTTGATTATCCGCATGAATTCATCAACCTCTTGATCAAAAGGAGTCTTCAAAGTTTCTTTAGCAACTGATTCTTCTTGCACAACGTACTTCCCTTTTGCCTTAGCAGCAGCTTCTGCTTCAGCAATGGGTCTTGGTATTTGCGAGGCAAAGAGACGTCCGCTTCTAGTGAAGCCTCCGCCTCCCCCCACATTGTCTATCTGAGGTGAAAAATTTGATGATTCTAAAGTGATTTTCTGCCCCTCGCAGTATAGATCTGAGCCATAATGCCAAGGGATGGCATTATTGCTTTCGTAAGGAACCGGCCCAGGTACTTTGATAGTGACCGGACTGATAGCAGCTGCAGAGGGGACCATAATGGTGTGTGGATCATAATATATGGTAACTGGAGCTCTGACAGGAGTAGCATTTTGTTGTGAGTTGTTGGAAGGAACATTTGCAGGATCGTAGTATATCGTAACCGTTGAGACGCTTTCATTGACTGTTGCTGATGTTGTAGACGGTACTGTTGACTGGACGGGTGTTGAAGTTGTAGCAGGAACTGATGGAGTAATGGGTGTTGTCGTTGTAGAAGGAATTGTGACTGAACTTATATCCGTTGAAGTGATTGATTGAGTAATTGTTGGAGTTGTAGCAGAATCTGTTGGAACAATGGTTGCTGACGTTGTAGGAGTATCTGTGATTATTGATGAAGGAATTATTGGAGTTGTAGTTGCTGTTGTTGTAATCTGAAGAGTGCCATCTCTAATGAGGCCATCTATGCCGTTTCTCAGTCTCTCACATCCATTAACGGCAATATTGCAATATCCACAGCCGACCTCACACCCGGGGAACACTTAGCATTCTAACAGCTGAGCTTTGATTTCAACCAAGGGTGTTCGGATTTGTGCAACACTGTTAATTAATGTGGATGGTTTGCCCTCCTCAATAGCATTGATCCTAGGCCCGTTGTGACTAGGCATTGGATTTCTTGTGACGTTCGGAGGAGGTGCAAAATTGAGAGCTTTTGAGTCCACCAGATCCTGGACTTTCATCTGTAGGCCCCTGCATTTTTTAGTATTATGCCCCGGTGCGTTTGAGTGGAATGCACACCTGGAATTTGCATCATAGTTATTTGGCAAATTAAGAGGATCTGGAGGTGCCAATGTCCTTAACTCAACTAGGTTGAGCTTTAGGAGTTGTGGCAAGAGTGCAGCATACAACATTGGGATTGGGTCAATTACCCTATTTTCCTGAGATAACCTTTGTTGGAAGGGACGCTGCTGTTGGTTGCTATTGTTGTTGTTATACGACCTTTGTTGTGGATAATGAGCTTGTTGTTGATACTATGGTTGTTGTTGTTGAGGATATGATGATTGTTGTGGAATTGGAGCTGGGATGGTAACAACTACTACTTACCTGTGAGAATACTGGGGCCTGCCCTGGCTTGTGTGAATGGAATTTGTTTCACCTGCCCTTCGGGGTCCTGCAAAAGGTTTTCTGGGATTGCTGGAGGAACTTGCACCACTGTCGGAGATTTTGCCCATCTTCAAGAGACTTTCAATCCTCTCACCAGCTATGACCACATCAGCAAAACTGGTAGAGGAGAAAGCAGCCAGTCTGTCAATATAAGTCCCTTGCAATGTGTTCATGAACATGTCAGCCATTTCCCTTTCTGACATGGGTGGTTGGATAGCAGCAGCAAGCTGTCTCCATCTTTGAGCATAATCCCGGAAGCTCTCTCTAGAAGACTGAGACATGCCCATTAGAAGGGTTCTATTGGGAGCCATGTCCAAGGTGTACTGATATTGCCGGATGAAAGCTTCGGCTAAATCCTTCCAACATCTCATGGTGGCCCTGGTCAAATGCGAATACCATTCTCTCGAAGCTCCAGTCAGACTGTCCTCAAAGTAGAACATCCATAACTTTTCATCCATGGTATAAGCTTTGAGCCTTCCCAAGAAAGACTGCAGATGAGTGCGAGGACAGGAGGTACCATTGTACTTTTCAAAGCATGGGGGTTTGAATTTGTAGGGAATTCTCACCCCATCTACTAGTCCCATATCCATCACATCGAAGCCCAAAGAATTCTAAGATTCCAAAGATCTTAACTGTTCAGCAATCTCATCTAATCTTCTGTCATATACTTCATCTCCAGCCCCTATAATAGTAAACTGTTCTTCCTGGGGACCCTCCTGCAGGATTCTGCCCCCAGTAGTATTACCTTGACCATTCCTCGAGATATTAACTTCTGGATTCAGATGAGGTCCATATTCTGGTGGGTCAATACGAGGCTGGCCCCGTTCATTATTGCTAGTTCCTCCGGTTCCAAGATGAGGTTCCTCAGGAGTTTGTCTTTCCACCAGCTCTCTTAACCTTTCTTGACTCTGGGCTAAGCCAGTCATCACTGTCATGAACTGAGACATCTGATTTCTCATCTCCACTCTTTTATTGGCCATCTGATTTTTGACCTTAGTCAGATCCTGCTGTACTTGTTCCATTTGAATGACGGGAAGATTGTTACGAGTCGGGTACCGGTGCGTGCGGTTGACAGGGAACACTCGGCGACCAGCGATGTTTCCTGAGATCACAACAAAGTTAGAAACAATAATAATAACAAAACCTTCAAAACAAAAACAAAGTTAGTATGCAATGCAGTATGCTTATTTGTTTTCCAAGGTATCCGGTTTGGTTCTTGGTTTTGACCTTTCCAGACCTCGAGGAAGGTGTGCGATGTTGTTGAGAGAAAGCCCATCAAGATAAAACAAACTAAAATATATTACAAATGATGAACAACACATAGTTTGTTTTACAATACATGCCCATGGAGGGTCAAAATACAACAAAAGGAAAAGTATATCAAATGGAAACAAACAACAAGCAAAGAATCAAACATCCAGTCCAAACTCATCCTCTCTGACCTCCTTCAGGAGTGCCTCAGTCACTGGACCAGCTGGGTGCTCTGTAATGGTCCTAATGAGGAGGTTCCTAGTAGCAATGGCACCAGTCAGTTTCTTATGCCTGTCCTGGTCCTTTGATCTCTTCAATCCTGCTCTGAGCTTCAACTCTGATATCTCTTTCTGTGCAGCAAACAGAGCTTCCTGCTGCTTCTTCTCATTGGCCTCTAGCTGTTCAATCTTGGCTTGAGTCTTCTGGTCTTCTCGTGTACGGGCTTCGGTGATCCTGACCCACCTAGCCTAACTCTCTTGTAGATAGTGCTCAGCCCTAGCTTTCTGAACATTGGCCTCCTTACAGGAATTCTTCAATATCTGTTCCCCATCCTTTGCTTTCCTTATGTAGTCTTCTGTCTTCTCAATTTTGGCAAGATGCTCAACCCTGAGCTTTTCCAATCTCTCAATGTCCAGGCGACCATCACTTCTTTCCCAAAGAGTCTTCTTCAAGGCCTGGGATAGCTGCTCATTCCTTTCTTTCAACTTTTCAAATTCCTCCAGGCTAACTGTTGCTGCAGGTTGTACTGTGGATGGCCCAGGTATGTCTTCCAAGGTGAAAGGCATTCTGGTAATCTGAGCTCTAGTACGGGACCAATCATAGTACTGAGCTGAAGCAACATTGTTACATCTTCCAAGAATAGCTACCCTTTTTGTCTGGATGTTGTCCCAAGCCCAGGATGCTTGTCTGACAACAGCTGAATTAGGTTGTACTTCACAATATAGGGTTTCAGCTAAATCCTGTCCTCTGGGAGGGTGAACTAAGGCATATCCCAATTGTCTCTTAAACAGCAAAGGGTTGTAGTTAATGCAACCTTTTACTCCTATCAGAGGCACATTTGGGTACTATCCACAGCTAGTGATAATGTCTTTGCCTTTGGTGTTCTGGGTGCACCATCTGATATCATCTGAAGTTAAGGCAATGAGCCTCTTGGCCCAATTCCTCTGCTGATGTGGGTTCAAGAAGGCATCTGATTTAGGCAGGTGTCTGAGCAGCCAGGAGTAAAACAAAGGAGCACAATATCTTACCAACTTCCCCCTCTGTTTCTCATTCCTCTGATGAATGGAGTAGTAAAAATCTCCTAGCAGTGTGGGTACTGGGTTCTTCAGAAGAAACAGATGGATGGCATTTTTGCTGACAAATTTTGGCTCATCTGCAAACAGTATAGCCCCATATATGCTGAGGGCTAACAGTGCACAGACTGCCCTCCACTCTCCCAGTGAAGCCTTTAGGATGGCCTGAGAAATCAAGAAGTCCAAATGCAAACCAGGGATCCCAGCTTTTGTTGTCATATTTTGCTCAATAAGGGCAGGCTCCAAGTACAGTGCCCTTGCTATCTCTTCATTTCTAGGAGCAGTCATTTCTGGGTTAAAGGGGATTCCCCCCTGATAGGTACTCCAATCAATAAAGAAAACTCTTCTAGCAGAGGCCCTAACTGGAAGTCTGGAAATGTGAAGCATCTCAGTGGAGGGTCATAGAACTGCAGGCATGTGTGGATCATGCTTCTCTGAGAAGAATCAAGATCCATGACCATGTCTAAAATACCCCCATAGTGCTCTCTGAACAGTGGGATGTGGTCAGGTGTGATAAGTGACTGGACCTGCCTGATACCAGTCAACACAGGCTCAAAAAAGTGGTAGGATATGTTGCTCTTCCTGGGAGTAGCCATGAGTGCTGCTGAAGAAGCTGAAGACAAATGCTGATGAAGATCATAAACTGATGCTAGTGAGGATGGAGATAACTGAAGCAGATAACTGATGAAGACAGCTGAAGCAGAGGTCTATGCAGAAGAAGGGGTCAAAACCAAAACCAAGATACAATGAAATGGATACCCTGAAAAGAAAATAAACAAATTTTAAATGATGCAATGATGATATATGAAAATGATATGCAAGGGTTTGTGATCAAGCTGGATCTGATTATCTGTCTTGATATAAGGCCCATGTATGTTCAAAAGTCCAGATGAAGGCTCAGAAATCCAGTAGCCAGGGTGGGGGACTCAAATAAAGAGTCACATGTCCAGGGTTAATCACAAGAACTGTCCAAAGTAAAGTACTCTTAAACAAAAATAGTAACAGGGTATGATGTGGCCAAGGGTTCCTGCAAACCTATAAACAGCCCAATCCCCTCACAGGTAATGTTCTAGAACACGGATCCTCAGACTTGGATCAGTTATGAGAAGTGTAAACACTTCTAACCCGGAGGTACAGTGTTTACAATAACCATAAAAGATCCTCCTCTAATTCACCTCAGCTTCTGAAGGTCATAATAGAAGGTCATTCAAACTTAGCAGGCTTCCCAGATAGCCCTAGCACTACAGGAAATCTGTAGCACAGAGTTCTCAAGAAGAAACCCACATCTGAACCGTGTTTCATATTCCCGCACCAGACCGAAATGGAATGGGAAAGAACATGAACCACTCTAGCCTAGGTGTCACTCAGGTCCCAGGTATAGGACCTTAATCACTCAGTGGAACCCCCACCCACCAAAACAGCAAACCAGATCCAGCATAGTGACAATGACAGTATGAAATATGCATAAGACTGTAAAGAAAGTAGTAAATAAAGCTGTACATAAAGCAGTAAATAAAGCAGTAAATAAAGTTGTACATAAAGTAGTAAATATAGCAAAATAAATAAACACACATAGCACATAACACCCCATTAAACACAAATCAAACAAGCGCTAGGAGGAACCCACAAAAAGAACCAGAAGCCCTGGTTGCAGTATAAGGGTCCCCAGCAGAGTCGCCAAGCTGTCACTCCCACCAAATGACACCTGGCCAAGAGGGGTGCAGACGCGAACGGTCGGCGAAGGAAAAGAATGAAAAAGAGTCGCCAGCTAGGCATTTTTATCCCGAAGGAAAGGTAATGCTGCATAAACCTAAGAAAAGATGGATAAGACGGTAGCGAACCAGAGAAACTGAGAAAGGGGGTTGGTTACAACCTGGGAAGGTGTTAGCACCCAGATTGTCCATCGTACTCGACGGGATCCACGCTTGAAAGTTTGTGTTTAAAAGGGTAGTGTCAGTGCTATTTTGTGTGCAAAAGCTTGGAAAAGAATGCAAGTGTCAGTGTAAAAGAAATGTGAGGTGAATAAGAGGAGTATCATTGCAAGAAAAGAGTACAGAGCTCAAGACTATGAGGTTTAAAGAATAATGCTGGAAGAGGGGGAATGAACAGAGACTTTTGTTCGATAACTGTTAAGTTATGCCTACATATCCTCTCGTGCAATGAGGAAGTCAGAACACCGTAGTTCGACTCAAAGAGACTGAAAGATAAATTGACTGATGAACTGCTTGCTTGTCTATGCTCAAGTGTATGACCTGTCTGGCTTAGGTGCTAACTGTCTTGCATTAGACGGAAGAAGCAAGTTCTCGTTTGTGAGTGAGTAAGATGAGAAAAGAATCCCGGAGGAGACGATTATTGTTTGTTTTGGTGTTTTCAAACTTTTATTATTTATTTGTATTTGTCATAGGATAATGAGCTTAAGCCTAAACCAAGGGTTAGTAAACTCATCACATCCTCCCTCTGATTAGGGGTAATGAGGATACCTTAAGTGTGAAGTAAGCACCTCACACTTAATCACCATTGTGTAGGATTAAGATCATTAACCTACTTGTGATTGTTTATATGTTTTTGGAGTTTTTGTTTAGTGTTAAGTAATGAGTTTAAGCCATAATCAAGGATTTAATGGGCCCATTACACCATCCTAATAGAAGGATAATAGATGAGAACATTTAAGCTGAGGAAGGCTCCTCAACTTAATCCATGATTAGGGATTAACCTCATGACAATACAAAGTCTTTATTAAAGTGGATTTTAGTTAATGGTAAGATTAAGAAGTAGATTTATGGTTTGTAAGACAACTTGAGGGGGACTTGTCCATTAACACTAGGGTTAGTCCTTCTTAACCAATTAAGGAAGAATTAGAACCCTAATGCAAGGCCCAAGTTACAAGCTTGATGTCTTGATGATTATTAGGTGAATTGATTAAAGGATTTAAACACATTAAGGATTTAACACTTAGGATTAAAGTTATACACTCCATCCTAATAGAAGGATACAAGCATAACCCTAATCACAAAGCCTTGAAACCTTGAAGGTTTAGTCCTTGATTAAGAGATGAGAAGAGGAGACACAAAGATGACACAAAGGTAAAACTAATGGGGGGACTAATGAAACCCTAATTGTGATCATGCTTGGGTGTTCTTAGGGTTTATGAAGCTTGCAAGAAGATCTTCAAGAGAGCCACCAAGGAAGGAGCAGGATGGAAGGAAAAGAAGCAGCAAGAAGCAAGACAACTTACTTCACTTAAGAAGATAAGTTGCTTGAAGAAAGAAAGAGGAGAAAGAGCATGAATGAGCAAGATCACTCTAATTCACAAGTAAAAATGAAGCAATGGATGCATAAAAGAGATGAGAAGAGATTATGAGAAGTGAAGGCAAATTCACTTCTCAAACACTTACCACCTGAAAAGTTAGCAACAAGAAATGAAATGAAATGAAAATGAGATGAAATGCAAAGATGAAAACCAAAGTCAGAAGCATAATCATGATGCAAATGATGCTATAAGATGGTATGAAAGCATGTCAAGAGATGAGGATGATCATACAAGTAATGAAGATGCAAATGAGACATGAAAAGAAGCAGGAAAGTTCATAAAAACTTATGAAATGCAATGGATGCATAACATGGCAAATGGATGATGCAATGATCAAACATGATTTCAATGTATCCTAAGATGTCTTATATGTCATGTGGATGCACAAAATGTCATGGCAAGTTCATGTATGCAAGCATATGAAGGATGAATGCAAATGAAGACAAAAATTAGGGTTTACATACAATATGCAATGCAAAATTCAAAATCAGAAGCAAATGACATGATAAAAAATTGAAAATGGAATCAAAGGTACCCTAAACCCATATGATATCACACCCTAAAGGAGGAGACCTAACTCTTAACCCTAAGGAAGCTATGATTTTCCTAAGTTATCTAGGGTTTTAAGGGACCTCACAAGGAAAAATGCAAAACAAATAAAAAATTAAAGATAAATTCATGCCAATTTTATCCTAGAAACTACATGATATGTGGGATGCAATGCAAAAATAATCACTATCAAACCCTTCATGGTTAGGCAGAAAAGATTTTTCTAAGTTAGGGTCAAAAATATTGATTTTTAAGAACCCTAAATCCAAATAAAATGTCAAAATGGATCAAGAACCAAAAAGAAATTTGTATGAATGGTTTGATAATGTCTCTAAATGTATCAAGATGCAATGTGATTTTTTTGGTGATTTTTAGAAACTTAAATGGTATTTTAATTAATTAATTTCCATTAATTAATTAAAATAAACATTAAAATATTTTTAAAATACAAATTTTATGCAAAAAATAAAATAAAAATTATTTTCAGAATGAGAAAAATATTTAAAGTCATGATGCAAAAAATGAAATTTTTTGAATGCATTTTGCTATTTTAAAATAAATATGCAAAACAAATGGTAAAAAATGAATTAAATACTGAATTAAATAAAAGTAGGATGATCTGATGGTTCACATTTGAACTGAGGGGATTTGGTTTGACCAGCGCGCAAATGAATGGACAGGATTCACTCTGGGCTAATTTTAATTAACTAACTTAATTAAATGAATTAGGGTTTTAATGATAACATCTCAGCCACTCAAACACGCAGGGAACAAAGATCCTACGCCCATTATTTAAACTTAACCCTAAACCCTAATTAAACATTAATTACTTTCAGGAGGCCGGAGAAGACCTCCGGCCAGCTCTCCACCCTATCTCTCTCAATACGCAATGAAACAACACCAAACTCTCCAGAAACACTCCTCTAACCACTCTAAACAAGATTCAGCCCACAAAAACCATTTATTTTCACTCAAGATCAAGAATCAAAGCTAAACGGAAAATACGCAGAAAATTTCAGAGGTTCAATACATGCTTAATACTTGATCATTTTCAAAACTAAACATATCAGGATCATCAGTGAATCATGGAGAATCAATTAGAAACTTAAAAATGCATTTCTGGAAAATTTGTTCTTGAGGTTACCTGAAGTGAAGCTTTCTCAGTTTGAAGCTTCTGGTCACTTCTCTTGTGCAAAATGACTCCCCTTGATCTCCTGATGAAGCTGCAATGCTTGGAAGAAGCTTGCAATGGCTGAAATGAGAGCTTGAACTCTTGCTGGTCAGAAATCGTATTTTGGTTGTGGGGTGTTTTTGGTTGTTTTAATGGTTGCTTTATGGTCAGTGAGTGATTTTGAGATCAATGGTGAAATTGGTTTGAAGATTGAGTGAGTGAGCTGAGAGATTCGAAGGGTTTTGCAAGTTGGAGAGTTTTGTGGAATGCTGAGTTCTTGGAGGTTTCAGCTTGTGTGTCCTATGAAAATGAACCCTTGGAGCATGCTTGTAAGGTCTGGATTGGGCAGAGAGTGGGTGGTGAACTGTTGTGATTGGTATGGGTGTTTTTGCCAAAAAGTTAAAAGTGTTGTACTTGAGGTATGGGCAATGGTCTAGCTGGCTCATTGGCTTGTCCATGCGCAACATGGATTAAGGATGTCCATAGAATCAGTCTTAAGGCAATGCAGCAAGCGGATGGAAGTTTATGTGGTGTTTTGCAAATTCATGAAGCTTTGGCCCTTTTGTAATTTCTTGATGTTCAAGGCATGGAATGATGCAATTCTTTGGGCAATTCTGAGTTTTAGGTCATGTATGATATTTTTGTAATGGTTAGAAGTCACTTTGAGGCTACAAATTGGCTTGGTATGAGTTTTTGCAAGTTTCCCTCTTTGGTACATAAGTGAAATTTTGTGATTTTTCCCAACTTTGCAAGGCCATAACTTGAGTTCTATGATGAATTAGATCAAGTTCTTGTACTTTTTGAAAAGGGAATGATCCAATCTACAACTTTCATGACCAAGAATTTTTCATTTGAAGCATTTTTGAATCAAAAAGAGGAGGTTGAAAAACTTTCCCAAAATGGCAAGTTTGCATTACAAGTCACTTTCCCAAAATGGCAACTTTGCAAATGGCTTGAAATTCTTCAATTTTGTGAACTTCTAACTTCTTCTAAGATCAAATAAAGATCATAGACACTCAAAATGATGGAGAAGACCCTTTGGTTGGATGATTGGGGGCCTTAGATGCCCTGATTTTACACTGACTTGCTCAAGAAGTCATCTATTGATCAGATGCCTTCCCCATTGAATTTCTTCATGAAAATTGGTGTGCATGATCCTCATATCATATAGAGACCAATAGAAACAAGAATGACCAAAAAATTTGGAGTTATGGCTTCTGAAACCAAAACCCTAATTTTAGGTCATCTGTGCAGTTAAGCTTGGCTCTGCTTCCATGCCTTTCTCAGTTCTTGTGATTTTATGACTTCCTTGATCTTGGGAGGATATAATATGATGATTGAACTTACATGGACCCTCTTGAGATGATTGGAGACTCTTGGAGTGGCTCATATGGCTCAGGGATGGCTCAGATCACAAACCCTAGATGCAGATGACTTTTAAACCAATGCAATAAAGCAAAAATGTAATATGAGATGATATGATTGAACTTATGCAAATGAAAATAATCACAAGCCATGGTGAAATGAGTGAGGGAAAATTTGGGGTGTTTACACTGATGTCATCAAATTATGATATCAAACACTTTGGATGTAAGCTTTTGTTGTACATTTAATAAAGTTAAGACTCATAAGCTTCTAATACAACGGTTCTAGGGAACGTTAGTAATGAGGTTTTTGATTGAGACTTTATAAGTAAGCCTTGAAGGTTTTACAAGAAATACGCTTCTAATGTTACGACTCTGAAGATTCTAAAGACAAGGTTCTGGTGAACATGTTCTGAAGATTCTAAAGACATTATATCCGAAGTTTATGTTCTGAAGATTCTGAAGACAAGGTTCTGGAGAACAAGCTCTGAAGACTTTGATGACACAATATGCACTTATTAAGATCTGAAGATTCTGAAGACAAGGTTCTGGTTGAACGTGTTATGAAGAATTTGAAGATAATGTTTCTTGAAGACCAAGTGTTGGAGATTCTTATGACAACCTTCTGCTGAATGAAGATCTAAGATTTTGAAGACTTAGGTTCTGAAGATTGAAATAATGACTTTTCTACAACAAGATTAATCAAATATACATCTGAAGCATCTAAAGACGCTGGAAGATTGGAGATCAGAATGGTATTGTGTTGAATATAAAAATACTATAACTATGTGACCTCTACCTCGATAAGGTTGCACAAGGATAAATTTTATGTACTATGATATTGACCATTCCTTCACATTAACATTATAATATTACTGTTGGAATATGTTTCCAACATTTCCCTCCAACGACTCTATTTTCTCAAGCTCTATAAACTGAAGACTTGGAAGCTTGAAGAAAACGTTGTTGTTGTTGCTGATGTTATTAATTAATGCTTGTTGCATGCAAGATGATGGTAGCCAAATAATGCTATACAGAACCAATATTCATGAAGATGAACAACAATGAAGAAAAGAAAATATGTTGGCTGGTTTTGAAAAGAAATCAAGAGACAAGATGTTGATTCATGAAATAGTATAAAATACCATTGAAGCTGTTGCAACGTGGTGAAGATGAAATCAAGTGTGCAAGTGACAACATTGCAAGCAAGCTATGAAGATACTGCAAGTAGAAGGCTGAAGAAGAAATGAAAGAAGCCTTTGTGGCTCAACAAAGAAAAACACAAATTGTATGTATGTGTACACAATGATGTAATATGCTAACACC
This sequence comes from Lathyrus aphaca, assembly GCA_963966055.1. Classification (NCBI taxonomy): domain Eukaryota; kingdom Viridiplantae; phylum Streptophyta; class Magnoliopsida; order Fabales; family Fabaceae; genus Lathyrus; species Lathyrus aphaca. The sequence continues at coordinate 320,643,886 of OZ014521.1, read as the reverse complement.
ATATTAAGCTAGTCAAGTGATACATCAATAAGTAAAGCATAACAACTTAATTGATCTTGATGGTTAAAATTGAAGAAACATTATATGCTCAGAAATGAGTACATCAGAAAGAATCTTAAAGATCAGGAAAAGAAGTTGTAATGGTTATCATTAGATAGCTTTAACGCAATACATAACTAGTAGTATGCTTTATAATATCTTAGAGATTTACCATTATATAGTTTTGTATTATAAAGAAAGGAGTTGTTGTTCACGTCTTTTGAGAAACACTTAGGTGTTTATGTACTTCATTTGTGTAATTTGCTTGTAAGAAGCATTTAGTGTATATGAGAAAATCCTTTATAGAAAGGTAGTGTAAATCCTTGTTGAAGGTGGCTTGAAAATAATTTTTGAGAAATGTAGTTGTCATACCCTAAGATCCCACATCATTTTCATCTCATTAACATCATTTGCATACACTTTTTAAACCCTCTCCAATCTTCTTTGGGCCTCTCCCTGAGTATAAGCCCTAACTTTCTTTCAAATTCAATCAAATAATCTTGGGCCTCCATCTGAGTAAGACCCAACACCTTCTTTCAAAACATTCTTCAATTTCTCACATGAAAATAATACAATCATTCTCAATTAATAAATTCATTCACTCAACACTTGGGCCTCCATCTGAGTAAGACCCATCACCTTTTAAATTTCAATTAATATACTTGTCATATACTTGCTTAGATTAAGTTTCTCTTGACATTTACACCATTTTAATCCTTATTTTAGACTTAGGCTAGACAATATGATGTTTTTTCAATCACAACTTAGTAAAACAACTGGGTCAATAACAAGAAGTTTCTCCCCAAAGAAGGGATTAATTCTCGGTGAAACCTTTCTTAAAATTCTTTAAAATTGTTCAACCCAGAGAGGCATCATTCCTGGTGAAACTTCCCTCTCCATTCTATTTAATCCCTTCTTAGTTTACTCCTTTATCACTCATTTCAAGTTCATATATTCTCTGTAATCTCTTATCTTAAATTCTCTCTACTTACATTTTATTTTAATCATGTCCATCAAAACCTTTTATAGTGATGAAGATCTCTTGGAGGTCATTAGTGAGAAGAGAACATTTTTCATAAAATTTATGGGAACTGACTATGACATCACCCTGGGCAAAATTATGTAATTCTAGAAAAGATACTTTTCTATGTTAAGTGGACCTATTTATCCAAACATGGTAAGGGAATTTTGGACACATGTTCTTGTGAGTAGAGATGGAAGTTCTATTAACTCCAATATTTATGGAATTCCATTCTCCATCAACCCTTGGACTATTTCCAAGGATATAGGGTGTACTCTTGTCGGTACCGTAGTGTATAAGCATCATGTGAACTATACTCTTGTTGACATCTTCAACCTCGACCTATTTATTTCTGAGCCAAACAATTCAGACTCTTTTCTACCTACTGGAAGAGCATCGTTTAACCTTCTCCTCACTAACTTCCTTCCTCAGAGAGTAGATAAAAATGTCCTATCACATGATGATCGACTCTTATCTATTTTCTAATGAATAATATCTGTATCAGTATGTTATTAACCATCTTCAATCACCTAAAGGATTCGGTTAACATATCTAGAAGTCAGCTCAAATCCTTTATACATTATGGAAGAGTTATATCGAAACTTTTCTACAAAGTTGAGGTTATTAGATTGGCCAAACGAATAAGACCGATTGTTGCATGCGATGAAGTTAGGTGTGAAAATATTAATAACTTACTGAACTGGTAGTTATTATGGTTGGAAGAAAACTTTTGTGAGAAGTTGTTCATGGTTTTTGTTTGGGTTATGAGTGTTAATGGTTGTTGATGTTTTTTATTGATTGTCTAGGTGTTATTCTTGTATCTTGTGTTACTGTTGTCTTTCATTTTGTTTGTTTCTTAGTTCTGTTGTAATCATTGTCTGAATCATTAATGAAATATTTTATTTTCAATAGTTTATCTTCTTATTGTTATTTTATTTCTCTTTACCTTTTTTATTTCTAACAATGGGGGAGAAAGTGAAATATGATTTTGATAACTAATCTTCAGGAATCTCAACAAAAAGAGTTTATAACAAAAGGGGTTAGTATAACTTTAAATATGTTTATCATTAATCAAATGTTTGAGATTTTACTAGGAACTTTGCAAAAGTTCATTGAATGATATAATAAGTTATCAGAAGTCAAGACAACTGAAGAATAGATGAATCTGAATACATGACCAATCAACAAATTTATGAAGAAATCATCAACTAAACTTAAATCTTATAACATAAGAATATCTGGTGTTGATTAATATGATATCAGAAACTAGGGATGAAATTGTATTAGAAACAAAGGATAAATCCTTAAGAATGTTTTAAGTAACATGTGTACCTCCGACTTGGTAGAAGTTGTGAACTTTTGTAAAGTATGGTAACCAAACTCTAGCATTTCAAGTTTGTTAACCTCTAGTAAATATGATCAAGACATGATCATTCAGAAAGATTTCATGCATTGAACTATCTGATGACATGCTACTATGCGCACCATCTGGTGACATATGTAAGTTTCGAAAGAACATACATCTGATAATGATGCAAAGCATCAAGATTTTTATAAATCAGGTTCTGAAACGTTATCATGATTCTGATAGTAAGACAATGTTCTAAGATGAAGAATAAGAGATTCTAGTCAGAATTTGATGAAACGTTCTTGAGAAGTATTCCTTCTCAGTTCGAATGATCTTACTTCAAAATTAATTTTGTGAGTCTTGGGATCAGGGGGAGACTCTGAACAAACATAAATGAATATTGTGAGTAATAGATTCAGGGGGAGCCTATTAAGCTAAACTATGACTTTAAAGTTATGGTGATTACCCTGTATAAATTATCTATCAAAATATATTGTTTGTCATCATCAAAAAGAGGGAGATTGTAAGAACAAGATGAGTTCTACATCTGGCCTTGAGTTTTGATGATAATTGTAGATGTTAACTATGAGAAGGCGTGTGGAGACATCAGTTTCTGATCTCAAGCACTCTGGATGAGAACATCTGTTATACACTTGATAAAGTTAAGACTATGAAATGCTTCTAATACAACTGTTCTAAGGAATATTTGTAATTAGGTTTCTGATTGAGACTTTATAGTAAGTCAAGAAGGCTTTACAAAGAAATGTGCTCTAATTTTACAGTTCTAAAGTTTTTGAAGAGAAGGTTTTGCAAAACAGATTCTGAAGATTTTGAAGACATTATATCTGAAGACAAAATATGCACTCAATGATATCTGAAGATTCTAAAGACAAGTTCTGGTTGAACAATTTTTAATGAATATGAAGATAATGCTTCTTAAAGACCAAGTGTTGAAGATCTTGTGACAAGGTTCTGCTGAACGAAGATCAACGATTATGAAGACTTAGGTTCTGAAGATTGAAAGACTCTTCTACAACAAGCTTAATCAAATACAAATCTGAAGCCTCTGAAGATGTTACAAGACTGAAGATAAGAATGATTTTATGTTGAATATTAAACTACTAAAGCTCTATGATCTCTACCCCGATAAGGTGGCTCAAGAACAACTTTATAGTATTATGATGTTGACCATTCCTTACAAGGACGTTGGAATATTATTGTTGGAATATGTTTCCAACATTGCCCTCCAACAACTCTATTTACTCAATCTCTATAAATTGAAGATTTGGAAGCTTGAATAAATGGTTTCTTCGCATTGTTGGACTATGCTAGCTAGAAGATGTTAGTTGGTTGATGTTGCCAGTCAATGAACCAACAAAAGGAACGAAGATGAATAACAATGAAGAAAATGAAGATGTTGATGAAAATAAAAGATAAAGATGTTGTATCATGAAATAGTATGAAATAACATTATATTTTCTATAATATGGTGGAAATCAAATCAAATGTGCAAGTCACAACAACGCAAGCAAGCTATGAAGATACTAAGAGTTGAAGCTTGAAGAAGAAATGTAAAAAGCCTTTGTGGCTCAACAATGAAAAGCTCAATTGTATGTATATGTTGTACACGATGTAAAATGCTTACTTTGTGTTACCATTCAAGTGAGACATCAATAAGTGAAGCATAATAACTTAGTTGACCTTGATGGTTAACATGACAGAAGCATTATATGCTTAAAAATGAGTATATTAGAAAGAAGCTCAAAGCTCATGAAAAGAAGCCTTAGTGCTCATCATCAGAAAACTTCTAAGCAATATAGAACTAGGTGCTTTATAATCTCTTAGAGATTAATAATTAGATAATTTTATATTAGAAAGTAAGGAGTTGATGCTCACATCTTGCTAAAAACACTTAGGTGTTCATGTACTTCATTTGTGTAATCTGTTTGTAAGAAGCATTAAGTGTACACGGAAAATCATTTGTATAAAGGTAGCTTAAATCCTTGTTGAAGGTAGCTGAAAAATCCATTTTGAGAAAGGTAGTGTAATACCTTTGAAATTCTGTGATCAGGTATGAGATGTCCTAAGAGATGTTCCAACACTTAATAGGACATTTGACAAATTTAACCAAAACTTAAACAGCAGGAAAAGTAAACAACACAGAAGTTTGTTAACCCAGTTCAGTGTATAACCACACCTACATCTGGAGGCTACCAAGCCAGGAGGAAATCCACTATTAGTAATATTAATTCTAGACTTAAACCACCCTGTTTAATCTATCACTTAATACTTACCCAATGCAATTTCTACCTAAGACTCACTTAGATAAGAGTACCCTACTCACTCCCCCTCAATCACCCAGTGATCAAGTTTACAAGTTTACTGAAATTGAAGACATCCTTCAAACAAAACAGCTTGATCTTACTTAACAGTTTCAATCAAGTCACAAATGCACTTTTGCTTAAAAGCTCATAAAGTGGTACATAAAAACAACCTGCTATTAAAACACTAGACACCCTATTTGGTCTTCTCAAATTCGTACTCAATTCTATGAGTTTCTGTTGTTTAAATAGGTATCTGAATTTTGGGCTTTCTGTAGAATGATCCAGCCCTAATGTGCAGCAACTGTCACCTTGAATTTAGGGTTTGTTACCTCCTATATTCTAGGTGCATTAGGTCTTCTGTTTTAATCTGAATCTTCAATTTAAAACTCCCTACAGATGCGCCTTGTTCTGTTTTTATCCAGCATTAATTAATTCCAGATAGTTCTCCTTAAATATCTCTGATCTGTTAATCAATAATTAATTCTGGTAGCAGGTCTGAGATGTCTCAACATCTGTTGGGACATCCTGAAAAACTGAACTTAATTTATTCACACAATGTCCCAACATCCGATGAGACATCCTGAAATAAATTCACATACTCTGTTTGATAATGTCCCAACATCTGATAGGACATTCTGAACTGAATTTAACATTTCTTGTTTGGTCAAAAATTCTGCCAATTCTTAAACATCTACAAACTCCCCCTTTGGCTAATTTTTGGCTAACATCTTTCCTGGTTTTCAGAGTGCAGCAGAAGTTCTTTTTATCAGAGTATATCATTACTTTTCTGTTGATTCATATTTGAGTTTTACTCCCCCTCAAACATACATGTGTCCTGTCTTTATCCAGTCTTTGTCTTTATCCAGTCTTGTTCCAACAGAAAAACTTATTCAGTTCAGAAGCAAACAAACAGAATTTTTTCATTCATTTAAACAGCAATTACATTTGATGTTGTTCTCCCCCTTGGTAGACACAAAATTAGGGGCCAAAGACACTATTACTGTCATTACATTGCTGTCATTACATTGCTGTCACATACATTGATCACTCAGATTCATCACTCTCAGTTGCTTCTTCCACTTCAGTGTCTTCATTCTTAGCAGCTTCACTGTCTTCATCAGTTGCAACATTCTGATCTTCTTCACTTTCCAATCTTTTAATTATTTCTTCAAGCTTCTGCTTTCTAGCTTCAAGTTCTTTGCAGGTGCACTTTAGCTCAGCAATCAAGGCCCTCTTAGAGATTGGATTCTTAGCAGTGGAGGGACCAGCAGATGTCCCAGAAGGTGCTTCAACATCTGCAGCATGGTGACTTAGGAATAATTTGTAATGAAAAGCCAGGGGGCTCTCTCTCTTGCAGACAATGTCCTTCTCAGTTAAAATTCCAGGGTATTGACTTAGAACAATACCACACAGCAATGATGGAAAAGCTATTGGTAGCTTTGTTGCAGTAGAGATGGCATGCTTCATAGTCTGATCAAAAATATATTCTCCATAATCCATCTTGGTTTGAGTCCCCACAGCAAAGATGAATCTGGCCAGACCAGTTGAGATTGATGAAGTGTGATTGGTAGGCACCCAGTTTGCAGTTCCAATCCTGTTAAGCATGGCATACTTTCTAGTAAGCATGCTCACAGAGAGCTTTCCCTTCACAGGCCAAGCTTTGACCTGGTTTGCAGTGATCACCTTACAGACTTGATTATCTGTCTTACCTAATTCATTAGGTCCATCTGTTTCTCTTCCTAGATACTCATTGATGATTTGAGGAGAAAACTGTACACATTTACCTCTAACAAAAACTTTTCTAAACTCAGAAGACTTACCATTTGAGCAATCCTCCTGAAGATTCACAATGAACTCTTTGACAAGTAGTTCATAGCAGGGAGAGAGATCTGAGACTGTTTTGAATAGTCCTGCAGCAGAGATGAGGTCTATCAGTTCTGTGCACTCAAGTGCATTGCTACTTAGTTCTCTTTCCAAGGCAACCCTTCTTTGATACACATATTTCCATCTGTTGACACTGGAGACATGATGGAAGGATATGTTGTCCAAAGGAGCTTCTGGGACAGCAGTTGAAACTCTAGCTTGTGCTGGTTTCTTCTTGGGAGGAGATGTTGGGACATCTGATCCAACATCTGAATCTGATGGTGTTGAAGCTTTTCTCTTCTGGGTTTGAACTTTGCTCCATGGTTTTGTTGGACCAAAGATAGCTTTAGCTTTGCCTTTCTTTGAATTAGCCTTATTTTTCTCAAGGATGACAGGTTCAGCTTGCATCTTTCCTTTCCTGGACCTTAGTCTTTTAGCAATGCTGGGTTTCACAGATGCTATGATCTCTGCATCAGAGTCCTGCTCCAGATTGGCCACTGGAGGAGATTGAGCAGCCTCCTCTTCAGCTGGTTGATCAGCAGGGATTTGATCTTCATTTGAGCCTTGAGCCTGTTCTTCAGAGACCTCTTCATCATTTTCATTTGAGACTTTGTCCTTAGATTGTTCAACATCAGATAAGTTCTTTTTCTTATCTTCAGATGTTCCAACATCTGTTGGGACATCTTGTTCTGCAGCAGTGTCCTTTGTAGCCTGAGCTGGTTCTTCTTGAGGTGCAGGAATGGTGTTCAAAGGAACAGAGATCCCTTTCACCACTCTTTGTTCAGAAAAGACTTGGTTAACAATCTCCTTGATGGAATCATCAACATATTTGGAGTATCTTGTAGACATGTTAGCAGGAGAGGGAATGCCTTTAGCTTTGCTTCTGATTTGATCTTTACATCTCTTTGGTGTTCTTGCCTTTTTAGTGTGAGAGGCGCTTCCCTTGAGCTCGTCCAATGGTGTTGAAGACATTGGCACAACAGAGATTGGAGTGGCATGAACCACGTCTTCCTTGTTGAGAATTTCCTCAACTGTTTTAGGGTTTTGAGACATTGTAGAGGAAGAAGGATGAACAGCTTTAGGGTTTATGATTTCTGAAGATTTGAGAGTTAATGTGATTCGCTTGTGATGATGTGATGAGACTCTTGATAGCTGCTTATAAGGAATTACTAAATAAGTAGCCGTTACAGTCCAAATGATTAGGAATGAAATTCCCAAGGATCTAGTCCAGACTAGCTTTGCCATCTGGAACTTATGCCATGCAATGTCATATGACATGTTGGCACATCTCATTAACTGCTAGATATCACATACACAGATTCCAAGTTTGCCCCTTAAGTTCTCAAATTGTGTAGCATCCAATGCTTTGGTAAAGATATCAGCTAATTGCAGATCTGTAGCAACATGCTCCAATGAAATCACCTTCTCTTCTACAAGATCTCTGATGAAATGATGTCTGATATCAATATGCTTTGTCCTGCTATGTTGAATGGGATTCTTTGATATGTTGATTGCACTTAAGTTGTCACAGTACAATGTCATGACATCCTGTGGGACATTATACTCAGTGAGCATCTGCTTCATCCAAACCAACTGAGAACAACTGCTACCTGCTGCTATATACTCAGCTTCAGCTGTAGATAATGACACACAATTCTGTTTCTTACTGAACCAAGAAATCAGATTGTTTCCTAGAAAGAAGCATCCTCCTGAAGTGCTTTTTCTGTCATCAGCACTTCCTGCCCAATCAGCATCACAGAAGCCAGAGAGAATTGGTTTGCAACCATGAAAGTACATTATGCCATAGTCACAAGTACCATTAACATATTTAAGGATTCTCTTGACTTGATTAAGATGACTGACTTTTGGATCAGCTTGATATCTTGCACACACTCCTACTGCAAATGCTATGTCTGGTCTGCTTGAAGTTAAGTATAACAAGCTTCCAATCATGCTTCTATATAAACTTTGATCTACATTCTCACCCTTTTCATCTTTAGTCAGCTTTAAATGTGTAGGAGCAGGAGTTCTTTTATGAGAAGCATTTTCCATTCCAAATTTCTTCACTATGTTCTTGGAGTACTTGCTTTGTGAGATGAATATTGAGTCTTCCATTTGCTTTACTTGCAGACCAAGAAAATAGGTTAATTCACCTACTAGACTCATTTCAAATTCAGATTCCATCTGCTTGACAAAATGTTTGACCATCTTATCAGACATCCCACCAAACACAATGTCATCAACATATATTTGTGCAATCATGACATTTCCTTCTTCATCTTTAACAAACAGGGTTTTATCAATCCCACCTTTTCTGTATCCTTGCTTGATAAGAAATGTGGTAAGTCTTTCATACCATGCCCTTGGAGCTTGCTTCAGACCATAAAGTGCTTTCTTGAGTTTGTATACATGATTTGGACAGCTTGGATCAACAAATCCTTTAGGCTGTTCTACATATACCTCTTCATTAAGATAACCATTAAGAAAGGCACTTTTCACATCCATTTGAAATAGCTTGAACTTTAAGATACAAGCAATTCCCAACAGTAGTCTTATTGATTCAAGCCTTGCTACTGGTGCAAAGGTTTCATCAAAGTCTACTCCTTCAATTTGAGTGTATCCTTGAGCCACAAGTCTAGCTTTGTTCTTTGTAACAATTCCTTGTTCATTTGACTTGTTCTTGTACACCCATTTTGTACCAATCACATTTATGTCATTTGGTCTAGGAACAAGATTCCACACTTCATTCCTTGTGAATTGACCTAATTCCTCTTGCATAGCACAAATCCAGTATTCATCAGTGAGAGCCTCCTTGATGTTTTTAGGTTCTATTTTGGACACAAAACAAGAACCTGAAATCACTTCTCTTGATCTAGTGCTCACACCTCTGTTGGGATCACCAATTATTAAATCTTTGGGATGATCCTTCTGTATTCTGATGGAGGGAGGTTTACTGGATTCTTCTGTCCTTGTATCAGATTGAGTGCAGTTATATTGATCATCCTTTTCTTCAGCTTCAATCTTGATATCAGCAGATGTTCCAACATCTTCTGGGACATCTGTAGGAGCATCATTAATTATCACATTTATGGACTCCATGATAACCTTGGTTCTAGAATTAAATACTCTGTATGCTCTGCTGTTTGTAGAGTATCCAAGGAAAAACCCTTCATCACTTTTAGGATCCATTTTTCTCCTTTGCTCCCTGTCTGCCAGAATGTAGCAGTTACTTCCAAACACATGAAAGTACTTAACAGTGGGTTTTCTGCCCTTCCAGACTTCATATATTGTGGACAAAGTTCCTTTTCTCAAGGTAACTCTGTTATGGATATAGCAGGCAATGTTCATGGCTTCAGCCCAGAAATACAGAGGTAGCTTTTTAGCATGTATCATAGCTCTTGCTGATTCTTGAATGGTTCTATTCTTCCTTTCAACAATCCCATTCTGTTGAGGAGTGATAGGTGAAGAGTATTCATGATTGATTCCTTCTGAAGAGCAGAAATCTAAGAATTTTTGATTCTCAAATTCCTTTCCATGATCACTTCTAATTCTGATCACACAGCTGGATTTTTCCCTTTGTAATCTTTGACATAATTCCTTGAATACATCAAAGACATCTGACTTTTCTTTAATGAAATTTATCCATGTATATCTTGAAAAGTCATCAACCACCACATATGCATACCTCTTACCACCAAGGCTTTCAACTTGCATAGGTCCCATGAGATCCATATGTAACAATTCCAAAACTTTGGAAGTTGTCAGATGTTGGAGCTTTGGATGGGACATCTTGGTTTGTTTGCCTATTTGACATTCACCACAGATTTTGCCATCATCAATCTTCAGTTTAGGGATACCTCTTACAGCATCCATAGATATGATCTTCTTTATGCCTCTGAAATGAAGATGACCTAGCCTTTGGTGCCATAGTTTTACTTCTTCTTCTCTAGCTAGAGAACAAGTTGAAATGGGGCTGAAGTCTAGTGGCTCCCACATGTAACAGTTGTCTTTAGACCTTGCACCTTTCATGATAACTTTTTGCTCTTGGTTAGTCACTATGCATTCAGTTTTTGTAAAGTTTACACTGTATCCTTGATCACATAGTTGACTTATGCTGATCAGGTTAGCAGTTAAACCTTTAACAAGCAGCACATCATCTAGTCTTGGAACATCTTGACAATCCAAGGTTCCAACTCCCTTGATCTCTCCTTTAGCTCCATCTCCAAAGGTAACATACCTGGATGAATGTGACTTTAAGTTTACTAGCAAATTCTTCAATCCAGTCATGTGTCTTGAGCATCCACTGTCAAAGTACCAGTCTTCTTTAGCTGATACTTTCAATGATGTATGTGCTATGTATGCAGTACTTTTCTTTGACCAGATGAGTTGAGATTTCTTTTGATGCCTCTGCTCTGAGTGTTGTTCAGCTGATCTCCAAGCTTGATTGTTGATCTTGTTCTTGTGTATGTGGCTTTGATCAGTCTGAATGTCAGCTTTTGGTCTCCAAACTGTCTTGATTACTTCTGTCTTTTGCTTAGGAGGTTGCTGATTTCTATGCAGCACTTTCTTGGTACCTTCTACTTTCTGCTTGGAAGGTTGCTGACACATCTGATTTGGATATCCATGTAGCTTATAACAGTGAGGTTTGATATGCCCAAATCTTCCACAGTGATGACATCTCCATCTTTGATATTTTTTCTTCATTTTGTTCTTTCCAGAATGTTGAGACATCTGTTGGAACATTATGTTTGTCTTTGTGTTCTGATGTTGGAGCATCTGTTGAGACATCTTGTTTGACTGTATAGTTTTTGAAGTAGTTTTGCTAGAGCTTGCTTCATCTCTGTTATATCCCAGTCCACTTTTGTCCCCTGAATGTTTATTATTGCAGAGAATAGCATCCAGTGTATTTGAGCTGCTGTTCATCATTCTAACAGATTTGGACATATGTTCCAGCTTAGAATTGAGAAGAGTTACTTCACTTTTTAAGGTATCAATGATTACTTGATCACTTGCTTTTTCTTCTTCTAGTACTTCATTCTGCTTCTTTATCTTTATGACCTCACTGCATACTTCAGTACTTCTCTTGTACAGATCCTTGAAGGCTTGCTCAAGATCTGCATAAGTAAGCTCTTCACAGCTGGAATCACTGTCATATTCACACAGTCCAGCTAAAGCAGCAATGTGCTTAGCTGATTCTTCTTCTGAATCTCCTGAGTCTTCATCAGACCAGGTCACAGAGAGTCCTTTCTTTTGCCTCTTTAAGTAGGTAGGACATTCAAACTTGATATGTCCATATCCTTCACATTCATGGCATTTGACTCCTTTATCTTGACTGGTCTTTTCAGCATACTTTACTCTTTTGTTAGCATCATAAGGTCTTCTGTTCTCAGAGTTTGTGTTTCTTCCACTAGGTTTGGATTTTCCTTCCATTCCTCTGAGAATCTGTTTGAATTGTCTTCCAATCAATGCAAGGTTTTCTGATAAGCTTTTATCATTTGCTGGTTCATCATCTTCTTCTTCATCTGTATTTGAAACCAAGGCAATGCTTTTGTTCTTTTTAGCATGTGTGTCATTCATTCCCATCTCAAAAGTTTGAAGGGAACCAATGAGTTCTTCAGCTTTCATGGAGCATATGTCTTGTGCCTCTTCTATTGCTGTGACTTTCATGTCAAATATTTTTGGCAAAGATCTGAGAATCTTCCTTACAAGCTTTTCATCAGTCATCTTTTCTCCCAAGGCTCCAGAAGTATTGGCTATATCCAAGATGTTCATGTAGAACTCATGAATTGATTCATCTTCCTTCATTCTCAAGTTTTCAAACTTGGTGGTGAGAAGTTGAAGTCTTGACATTTTTACTTTTGATGTTCCTTCATGAGTTGTCTTGAGGGTATCCCACACATCTTTGGCCAGCTCACAATGATGCACCAGTCTGAAAATATTTCTATCAATGCCATTGAATAAAGCATTTAGGGCTTTTGAGTTGCCTAGTTCTGAATCTTCTTCCTCTTTACTCCATTCTTCTTCAGGTTTCAGAACTTTTGATCCATCTTTGGTGTCTTGGACAGGATGTTTCCATCCAACATTTACTGCTCTCCATGCCCTGTTGTCAAGTGACTTTAAGAATGCAATCATTCTTGGCTTCCAGTAGTCATAATTAGAACCATCCAGTATAGGTGGTCTATTTACTGACCCTATATCTCTGTCCATGTTACAGAATTTGTTTTCCCTAGATCTCACCCAGTATAAACAGGCAGGGTGCCTGCTCTGATGCCAATTGAAATTCTGTGATCAGGTATGAGATGTCCTAAGAGATGTTCCAACACTTAATAGGACATTTGACAAATTTAACCAAAACTTAAACAGCAGGAAAAGTAAACAACACAGAAGTTTGTTAACCCAGTTCAGTGTATAACCACACCTACATCTGGAGGCTACCAAGCCAGGAGGAAATCCACTATTAGTAATATTAATTCTAGACTTAAACCACCCTGTTTAATCTATCACTTAATACTTACCCAATGCAATTTCTACCTAAGACTCACTTAGATAAGAGTACCCTACTCACTCCCCCTCAATCACCCAGTGATCAAGTTTACAAGTTTACTGAAATTGAAGACATCCTTCAAACAAAACAGCTTGATCTTACTTAACAGTTTCAATCAAGTCACAAATGCACTTTTGCTTAAAAGCTCATAAAGTGGTACATAAAAACAACCTGCTATTAAAACACTAGACACCCTATTTGGTCTTCTCAAATTCGTACTCAATTCTATGAGTTTCTGTTGTTTAAATAGGTATCTGAATTTTGGGCTTTCTGTAGAATGATCCAGCCCTAATGTGCAGCAACTGTCACCTTGAATTTAGGGTTTGTTACCTCCTATATTCTAGGTGCATTAGGTCTTCTGTTTTAATCTGAATCTTCAATTTAAAACTCCCTACAGATGCGCCTTGTTCTGTTTTTATCCAGCATTAATTAATTCCAGATAGTTCTCCTTAAATATCTCTGATCTGTTAATCAATAATTAATTCTGGTAGCAGGTCTGAGATGTCTCAACATCTGTTGGGACATCCTGAAAAACTGAACTTAATTTATTCACACAATGTCCCAACATCCGATGAGACATCCTGAAATAAATTCACATACTCTGTTTGATAATGTCCCAACATCTGATAGGACATTCTGAACTGAATTTAACATTTCTTGTTTGGTCAAAAATTCTGCCAATTCTTAAACATCTACAACCTTGTTGAAGGTTCTTTATTCCATGAGCGGCTATTTGAAGTAGTCTGATTCTCGAGAGGGCCAAGCGCGTATTGGAGGTCGATTCCTTGAGAGGCTTTGAGAGCCAGGATTCTCAAGAAGGCAATGATGGTTTCTATTGTGGTTGTAATCATGTTGATGGTTATTGGATTAAGTCCTAATGAGAAGGTGAAATCACCTTGACGGGTGGACTGGAATAACTTCGTTAAAAGTGAACCAAGATAAAAATAATCGTGTTTTTTATTTTTATTGTCACTGTTAGATTTACATTGATAATTCCACAAAATGGTCAAATGGGAAACTCAAATCAACCCCCACCCCACCCACCCCATTTCTTGTGTTTCTCAACCTTCATTATGTTTGCATACTCTATTGAGTGAAATTTATGAAATCTTATATTTCTTTTATTGTATTTGCTCAAAGGGTTGAGTTGTATCAAGATTTTTTAAGAAGCGAAAGATACTAATTAGTTTTTTATGATTAAGAAATCTAAATGATAGTCAATTATGCTAGAAGATACCTTAGTAAAATTCTAAGCATTTGAATTATAATGAAAATGTCTCAATGTGGGAGGACGTACATAACTTTGGATTATGGTGTGGACCAGGAGAAATTATAGATGTCTATTTTTCATCTATTATCTCATTACCTCCGTCATTTGAGTTCAAATTAGTATTCATCCTAAACATTCATGTTTTTTAATAAACCCAACACATTTCAATCCCCCGAATCGCTTTGTATTCCTTGTGTTTTTCTCAATTTTAGATGACATTAGAGTTTCAATCTCTTATTTCAACATTTAACATATAAGAGTTAATATCTTTGAGAAAAACAACGTTTGGACTTTTTGAGAATAATTTCAATGTTTAAGAAACTAGAACTTCTTACTTAATATCACATCCTATGTTTGGCAGTGAAAAAATTGATAACACAAAGGATAAATTGTTCACTTCTTCATATCTCAAGATAAAGAACTTTTGAATATGGTTTTAGAATGTTTACATATCCCAAACTAATGCTTTTAGAATGTTACATATCCCAAACTAATGCTGATGGAGAATTGATAATGACAAACAACATGAATCTTACTCAGAAAATGGCATACAAATGCATTACATGGCCAAAACTTTAATTTAAAAACTCGATATTCTAAACAAAATGTACATTATTCTTGATCATGTGAAGAAGCCCTTAAGGGTCTGTTTGGTTCAATCGAGGGGAGGGGAGGGGAGAAATTTTTATCAAGGGGAAGGGAGGTGAGGGGAAGGGAGGGGAGGGGAGGGATTTTAATTATATATATGTTTAGTTCAAAATACGAAAGGGGAGGGGAGAGGAGCCATTTTATTTACAAATATGTTTGGTTCACAAGGGGAAGGGAGGTATTTTAAAACTAATTTACTTTTTTATCCTTGTAATTTCATCATAAGAATCATTATATTTACCGTTTATAATTTAAATCTAAATTCATTGACGATATATTTACGGTTTATAATTTTATCATAAGATTTTATAAAAACATAACGATTATAATATATAATTTAAAAAAGTTTATCGAATACAATAAAATCTAACAAAAATTATTATAAAAGAAAATATTACAATAATTAAAACATAATATTATAATATAAAACATAAAATAAAAATTTAAATACATAGTATAATAATATTAATAATAATAATAATAATAATAATAAGAAGAAGAAGAAGATATAAAAATACAAAAAATATAAAAGAAAGATAAACTTTGTTAAAAATATAAATTTTGATATTTTAATAAGTTAAATTTATATTTAAATAAATAAATAAATAAGGGTAAATATGTATATATAATTATGATTAAAAGAAAATATCTCCCTCCCCTCCAAATCCCTCCAAATTGGGGGGAAGCAAAAAGTGGAGCAAGAGAGATTTTGGTTCCCTCCATCTACCTCCTCTCCCCTTCTTAAAATTTGAACCAAACACAAAACCTATCAAATATTCCCTCCCCTCCATTTACTCCCAACCAAACAAACCCTAAAAGTGTTTCAATGAAATGGAAAACAGAGGTTATTGTCATTCAATAGGAAAATGAATTGAATGTCTTAACTCATGAAAGTCCTAGTAGCGCCCTTTAGAGTTATGCTATTATTCTCAACGAATATGAATCTTAAAGGAAGCATAAATTTTATTTCTCTTAAGTCTAAACATCTGATGATCATGATAATTGCTCTATAACCATTTTTCATTCATTCATGAATATTTCTTGTTAGATTTATGTTATTCCTACACCACTTATTACATCAAATAGTTACACACATATACACTATTCACTGTATTTATACAATGAATGGTGTTTTTTAAATAAAATAATATTTTTAATGAACAATACACATGAACAGTGCGTGAACAATGTAAATGAATAGTACTATGAACAGTGCGTGTACAGTTCACATGAATAGTACCATGAACATTAATTTTAAAGTAGTGAAACGAAATTGATTAATACAGTATAAAAACCCGATTAATTCAATAATAAAATTGGTTAATGAATGTTCAGGTATTAAAAATAATTTTTAGCAGTCACCAAGTTGGTTAATGCAATG
Source organism: Lathyrus aphaca (assembly GCA_963966055.1). NCBI lineage: Eukaryota > Viridiplantae > Streptophyta > Magnoliopsida > Fabales > Fabaceae > Lathyrus > Lathyrus aphaca. Next base: position 320,627,448 of record OZ014521.1, on the reverse strand, counting down.
TAAAAACTTGGTTAATGCAGTAATGAAGTTGATTAATAAACGTTCAGGTATTAAAAATAGTTTTCAATTGTCATCAAAACGGGTTAATGTATTGTAAAAACTTGGTTAATACAATAATGAAATTGGTTAATAAGTGTAGGAAATGGTGTAAGAATATCATTTCTCTTCTTGTTATGCTTTGTCAACAACCATTTTTCATTCATTCAGGGGTATTTTTTCTTCATAAGACTTTTATGAGAGGTCAAGTAAGGTTGAACTTCAGGTAGGTTATTCAATACATACAAATGTGCTTGAAAAACTACATATTGGCTAAAAGTTTTAACATATTGAGTACCTCAACCATCATATCTTCCACAAAACAAAACTCGAGAATTTCTATAAAGACACTGACAAATACATTTACAAAACTCAATAGCTTCTTCTGCGATGTACCATTCAACGATCGAAGCTTTCAAACAATGATGATTATTTGTATACCTTTGAAGATCTTCAAGTATCATTCTACGAAATACATCCACCATAAATAAACTGGACCATAAATTCTAATACCCTTACTAGATGAACAACTAAGTTAACCATAGTGTCAAAGAATGATGGAGGAAAAAACATCTCTAATTGACACAAGATAATTGCAGCCTTATGTTCTAACTTGTCTACATTTTCAGGATCATTGACTTTACTACATATAACATTGAAGAATAAGCACAATCTGGCTATAGTTTCCCTTACATTCCTCGGTAAAATATCATGGATAGCCACTAGTAGAAGTTATTATATCAAAATGTGACAATCGTGATATTTTAAGCCAACTAATTTGTGATCGTTCACTGACACAAATTTCTTCACATTTGATGAGTACCCTTGGAGATCTTTGATACCCTATAAACAATCACAAAAACTTTTTGGTTTATTTTTTTAGACAAAGTGTGACAAGGTGGGGGAAAATATGTTCTATTTCCTATTTCTTTTGGGGCTAACTCTTGTCGTATACCTATCACCACTGTAATTCCATGTATAATATATACCTAAAATAATATCATACAAGTGTTTGTTTGGTATTGACACCATCATAAGTGCCTAATAGCATAATTCATATTCTTGACCAATACTAAAACATAATACAAAACTTTGGTACAAGACATGGAAATCATACTTAAAATAAAAATACTAAGATCAAATACAATATCCTTCATTGTACAAAGATAATACATAGCGGAAAAACTAATACTAAGCTTCTCTTGAAACATCCAAGCATATTTCCACTTGTAAAACAAACCTACAAACGAAACCTGAAAAGCAACAAAAATAGTGGGGTGAGATATCAACATCACAATGAGTTACCTATCTTATGGGTTCTCTCGGCTCTACAAGTTCTATCAAACCTAACTCAAGTCGGGGAAAAAAGGATATGACCTTGAGTTCACACATATTGCACTATGAAACGTTCTCCTGAGTTCAACAACTCACATCCTCTCACTCACATGGGACCATGTCCACGAGTTCTACAAATCCTACTATCACTAGTTAGGATATTATCTTTTTTACTTTCCATGGGACTCAGTGTAATACCCATCTCAAGCGTTTACCAGTTTGCTTCCCGTGGGATTCAATGTAATACCCACATAAAGACTTCATCATTTTCTTCCCGTGGGACTCAGTGTAATACCCACATCAAGACTTTATCATTAGCTTCCAGTGGACTCAGTGTAATACCCACCTCAAGAATTTATCATTTGCTTCCTGTGGGACTCAATGTAATACCCACCTCAAGACTTACCATTCCTAGACTTCCCATGGGACTCAATGTTATACCCATCTCAAGCCATTACCATTACTTCCTATAGGACTAAATGAAATACTAATTTCAATCATTTATCATAATAGTACAATATAATTACATGCTAAGAAAACATACTTAGTCATCAATTGTACAAGCATTACAATCTAACGATTCCTAGTTACATTACTAGGCCATACTATTGGTTTATGGTAAGATTTCCTCACTCTTTCTCACATCTTGAAGCTTTTAATTATATAACTCTTGATTATATAATCTAACATTTCTATTAGTTTTCACAATCAAATTAATCCCACAACATAATCAACATCTCAACTTTCATTTAATCTTCTTGATTAAATCTATTTCACAAATCGATTAATATCACAATTAATCAAATCACACATTAATCAACACTGCAAATCAATTAAATCTCATAAATTAATTAATCTCACAAATTAATTAATTTCACATCTAACTCAATATTTTCACTTTCCATTGGATGGTATATCTCATCAGCTTTCCACCGATATAAAGTTTGCCTCAATCGGACAACAGAGTAAAAAGTTATGAATTTTATAAGAATTATTATTTTTCAGAAATTTTCAGTGGTAACCGGTTAACATTTAGTGGGTAACCGGTTACTCACTGTAAAATTCGCCCAGAACGCCTATTTTTAACATGGTAACCGGTTAACACCCAGTGGGTAACCGATTACTATTTGTTGCTCCCGGGATTTTCATCCTAGTACAAACGAGAAAGTGGCGCTGAAAAGATAGAGTCGCCAACCAGGCATTTTTATCCCGAATAAATGGGAAAGGTAATGCTGCACAAACCGAAGAGAAAAGGAAAGGACAAGGTCTTGCGAACCAAAGAACTAGGTTCGGGAGTCGGTTACGACCTGGGAAGCTATTAGCACCCCAGATCGTCCACCGTACCCGACGAGATCCACGCTTGCTTGAACTGTTTCAAAGGGTGAGAATAAATTGTTGCTTAACAAAAAACTGCTACTGGAATTGGAATGAGAGAGGGTACTGGAAAAATAAAACGAAAAGAAAGGGGGAAAATGTAGGGAAAATAAAGAATGTGCTCGAATGGCCCATACCCCACTGCCTACGTATCTCCTAGGAAACGAGAATCAAAGTCGATGTAGTTCGCCTAACTAGGGGGGAAATTTGTTTGTGTTTTTTAGGATGACGTTGGCATAATCGTCCGCAAAGAATGGGAGATGAGAAGATAAGACATGGTGTCTTTGTTTATTGTCTTTTAGAGAAGTGCTTTGATTTTAGTGTTTATTGTATGTACAACACTAAAGACTATGATACATGAGCAAATACTTTCCAAGGTCGCCCCCAATAGGACGTTTGTAAAGCATTCTAGAAGAGTGGAAGAGACCTCCACTAATCATTTCCTATATATCTTAAGGCTCGTGGCGTATTCTGCACACTTCCATGATTAAATGTTTTTTGATTATCTTTTGAAGATGAGAAGAGGGACTCAAAGTTGCAAAGAAAGAACTATGGGGAGACTAAGACTTGAACCCTACTGTTAGCATGCAATTATTGATCATAAGGTTGAGGATTCAAAGGGAAAAATCTACCTAAGTTAGCATACATGGATGACTATCCTAAGGTTTATCACATTGTGGCTTCAATTGAAAATTAAGTCCAAGTGGTGAACCCTAAGGGAGCATGTGAAGCAAACACAAGTATGTGGGAATTAAGTATGAAATGTGAATATTAAAAATGAAATAATGAACATGGTCCTTCTATGTCATGGTTGGTGAGAACATATGATGAGTCGCAAAAGGAATGGAATGGCGATCATGTGGGTCGATTGCGCGGTGCTGAGACACGCAACTTATGATTCGTATCATACAATGGTGTGCATTGGTTTATTGGACTGGAGCGAAGGTGTAATCGAGGGAGGTCCTAAAAGCATTTGAAGTTCATTTGATAATATTTTTTTTAAAATTATTCGACATTGGATCGAATATTCCTTTTCTTTCCTTTTTCGAACTTTGGTTTTCTAACACTTCATTTTATCTTTTCTACCTAATTATAAGTATCATACAAGCATAAAAAAGTATTCTAAACTATTACATCATGAAAGCATAAGAACCATAAAAAATCAAAGCATAACGGGAAAATAATCCAAATCTGTAAGCATAGTCCTCGAATAATACCTCGCACAATAAAAAAAATTGTTAGTAAGTGAAATTAACATGAGCATGCAAAAATATGAACAAATGAATTAATATGTAGAAGTACAAAAATATTAAAAAGCATATAAAGAAAAAAATCAAAATAAATGCGAAAAAGTCGGGAAAAAAAAAGAATTAAATGTGGGTGCATGGAACACCTTTAGTTAACTCTTTGACCTTCTCTCATCCATTGGATCTAATGACTATTGATGATGATGTGATGAAGGAAAATGAGGTGCGGGTGTATGGTACCTATGGTGGGATAGTGCGTAGGAAAGTGAAATCTGGTGGTCCTACCGGACGGTGACAAGTGTCACCGCCGGAGTGGACCACCCAAAAGAATCTTATTCATCTACCTTGGAAATACTACGGTGGGATTACTTGATTTTTATGAGTTTCACATTCAAATTCATAAATTAAGAAAAAAATAAACACCTCTCACAATTCTCTCTCTCTCTCTCTCTCTCTCTCTCTCTCTCTCTCCATCAAAACGTTCATCTCTCTCACAGACGCCGAAGGAGACTGTTTCGCGATGGTGGATACCGTCGACTCCGACGACACCACCACTATAACCCGAACTCTCTTCACTAACCCCCTCTCATTTTTCGCCCTCTTTCTGAATCCTAAACCAGATTCTCAAAATTCCTAAACAAACGAAGGGATCACCACATAGAACCCTTAATCTCACTCGACACTATCTATCTTAAACAAAAAATCAAACATAGTTTCGAGTTAAAACCTGAGAAAAGGCGATGACGGTGCTGCCGATATGAAAGCCTTCAAATCTTCTTACGTGAGTTTTCGAAACGTTGAGGTGACTCCGAATCCATATTCTTCTTCTGCTTATAACTATCAATTGTTGTTCTCGATTCTAGCTTTGACAAAATCACTAGTATTTAGAACGGGAGTACTAGCGGTGACGATGTTTGAAGGTAGCAAAGTTGTTCGTGAACCGAGCATGAAAATGGTGGAAGAGTGTTTAGAAATGGCGCTATGCAACCTTGATGAAGATGGAGAATACAGATTTGTCACAAATTTGTCTAAGATGATGAAACGGTGGTATTGTGAGTTCTTTGTTGATTGCTCTGCGTTTTTGTGATTGATTTGGCTGCATCCTCGTGACTGATTTGTTGATTCTTGCAGGTTCTTGATGATGAAACCGAGTTGATGCAGATTTTGAGAGGTTGATAAAGATGAGTACCGAGCGATGATGTCGATGATGTTGGAGAAGAAGATTGAGGAGTAAGCAGTAGAGAAATTGATTGAAGGGGAGGTTCGATAGAGTTGTTTTGGAGATAATGACGTTGGTTGATAATTGAAGGTAATGAAGATCACAAATGATGATGGTAACTGATACTTGGCGATGATTGAAATTGAAGAATGGCTGTTGAGAGATTTTGTTTGAGGGAAGGTGTTGGAGGAAGATGAATTACAGAGGTTGAAGATTGTTGATTGATGATGAAAGCTCAGTTCTAATGAAGGTGATGTGAAGATTGGAGAGGAAGAGTGTATGAAGATGGAGAAGAAGTTGTAGAGAGATGAAGATGGAGTGAATGAGAGAGGTTTTTGAAGATGAAGATTGAAAAGTGTGAAGTGAATGAAGAAGCCGATCAATCTGCAACAAACTGGTTCTTATAGATGATCAATGATGAGGGTTAAATTGGGATTTCCCTAAGAATTCAATTAGAGAGTTATAAACTGTTAGTTAGAATTCGGTTAGGATTTGTAACTGAATTTGGTAGCTCATTTTTTTCTGAATTTTTTTCTGGTGTGACTTTGTTTTAGTATTCAAGAAAATTTTGTGAGTTTCTTTCTGTTATAGCATTCTATTTTTCTGAATTTCCTTGTGTATTTTCCTTAGATTTTTATGTTTTCGTTTTGAATGGTTTCAACGTAATGTTCTGATAGAAAATATCAGATTTCCCATTATTGATGCTTTAATCTCATAAGTCAAACTTGAATCCTCTTTTGTTATCATCTCTTTTGGACTTTGGTTATGAATTTTGTTTGAACTTTTGTGAAGAGTTTCTGTTAGAAATTTTGTAACTGCTATGTGAACTGAATATTAGTTGGATTTTTTTGTTAATCTGAATTTTTGTTAGTCGATATTCTTGTTATTGAGTTTTCTTTTCCTGTATCTGATATCTGGACTTGTTATCAGTTTTTTTCTACACATATTTTTCCTGATTTTTTTGTGTAAGAACATGATTTGTTTTCCTTTTATGTACCATGAGGCCAATAATGAAATGATGAATAGAAGGGAGAAGTTTGCGCCATCTTCATTTTCTAGGGACCTGAGTTTCTACGTCAACTTGCTTTCCCTCACTCTTGTATGACATGGGCCGAATATCTAATGGCTTCTATTCTATTTATTTATTTTTATTTTGTTATATATATTTTGGGCTAATGGGAAAAATAGAGTTATGGATTGAACAAGTATCCAAAAAAATGGTTAGACGTTTAATTTGTAATTGAAATTTTAATCGGGTAATGAAGAAAAAAATGGAATTGGACCAATGCGGTTTAATATGGATTAAAAAATGGTTTAATATTCGGAACATAAATTGTTACCAAGTGGACATTGCACATTTGAATTTGAAAATGGGGTATTGGATTCATGGTCTTAAAAGAAAGAAATATTCGGACAAGAAGTTAGTGATTTGAAATTGGTTTAGAAATATGAAGGAAATAAATGTTCTAAAGGTTTTGAAATTGTAATTGGAATTGGATTTGAGAAAATGGTTTAAAATGAATTAAATTGATTCGAAAAAAACAGATATCAATGACTTGAATTCAAATTTGAATGACACCTTCCAAATAAATCATAATCGTTCACTTTTCACCCTTAATTCAAATTACATTATACGAGTGCACTCCTTGAATAATTGCTCTATTTGATGACGGATCCGATCCCTCTCATACCCTAGATTTAAAGGAAAACCAAGCCCTTCACCGTGTGATGATGGACATGTAATGAGGAAGAAATATCAATGTAGCTTTGAGAAGAGACCCTAGTTCCATTAAACTCGGTTGAAGAACTTTTTCCCTGATTCACCACTGAGGCTCTGAACCTCAGAAATCCTTTGATCTCATGCCTTAGGAATCCCATAAAATGAATGATTAAGATTTTATGACCTACTGGATGATGCAGATGAATGCGAAGCGAAAAACCAGATAAGGTTATAATTAAAATGGAAAATTTTGGGGTGTTACAGCTGCCCCTATTCAATCACTGTAGACCTAAATGGATGATAGCAGTTGCTTTCAGACGTTTGAGGTATGAAGGGATTGAATACCAAAAAAAACTAAAATATTTGCACTATGTAGAAGGAGAACAGGGAAATAAACCCAACCAAATAAAGTTTGCTTGGATATAGTTCTGATGGAAAGAAAAGTAAGTAGATGATGCCTTTTGAGTGACCAAAATGCTACTGACTTGCCATGTTGCGGATGGACTTCAGATACTTTGCCACCCTAAGGATGGATTTTCGCCAATCTGCGGTCGGACTTCATATACTTTGCCACCCTAAGGATGGACTTTCGCCAATCTGCGGTTGGACTTCAAGATACCTTGCCACCCTGAGGAGGTAATTTTGCCAATTTGGGGTAGGACTTCAAGATACTTTGCCACCCTGAGGACAAACTTTTGCCAATCTGCGGTTGGTCTTCAAGATATTTTGCCACCCTGAGGAAGGACTTTCACCAATCTGCGGTTGGACTTCTTGCCACACTATGAGGAACTTTTTCCCACTACAGGGGACTTTTGCCCACTATGGGGGACTTTTGCCCACTACGGGGGACTTTTGCCCACTGCGGATGGACTCTGGCCAGTCTACGGTTGGACTTTAAGAATTTGCCACCCTGCAAATGGACTTTGGCCAGTCTATGGCTGTACTTTAAGAATTTGCCACCTTGCGGATGGACTTTGGCCAGTCTACAGCTGGACTTTAAGAATTTTCCACCCTGCGGATGGACTTTGGCCAGTTTATGGCTGGATTTTGCAAGATATCAAACTTGGATTATGCTGAGCATGCATATGTTGAATTGCATGACATGATGCCCCATGACACTGGGGATGATATGTTTTGAGAATGTCAATGAAATGATGAAAATGCAAAGGGAATTCCATATGAGGAAGTAATAAGTCCCTGCTGACTCTATTGGGAATGCAATGATTGCGGATTCGATCTTAAGAAGCCCTGCGCGAATAACATCTTTGCTAGAGAAGAGCGTGAATAATCTGTCTATCTCGGATTACTGCATTTGCCAAAAATAACTTGGACTTTAGATTTGAGGGCCCTGATAAGGGATACTTCAACTATTGGGGATTGGATCTTACCCATAACTCCGCTGGGGGATCGACAACTTTCCGACTTAGCTGGGGAAAGGTCTTGTCAAGGCTCTGCTGAGGAGAACTCTCTGTCTACCTGAATTTTCCAAACCTCTATGGGGAAGGGAACCGTTCAGCTGGTTTCCAGGAATACTTGGATTCTTGTAAGAAACGCTTCACTGTGGGAATACGACTCTCTACTTGGGGATTAACAATCCTTATTGCTCTGATGGAGAAAGGGAATCTTTCGAGATCTGTTGGGGAGGAGAAATTTTTTCTGAAATCTGTTGGGGGAATAAGAGTCGCCCTAGATCTGCTGAGGAACAAGATCAAGGAAACCTGCTGAAGGGAAAAGGTCTGTGATTCCCTCTGCAGGACATAACTTCTATCCGTTTGTCAGGAATAACAAAACCGAAATACATCCTGCTGGCGAGGAAATACTTCAAGTAGTCTCGTGCTAGGGATCATTTTCTTTTGTCCGGACTTTACCTTAGGAGGATTTTACAAAAGACTTAGTTTCTTTAAACTCTTAAGTATCACAATGACTGCATGAATTGGCATAATAACCTTGCTGGAGAGGTAGCCATTGTCAACATAAATGAGCTTATAGCTGTTGGAAGTATTGAATGAAAGAATTAGTTTGACGAGTGACCGCTAGATGTGTAATGGACTTAATTAGTAAAAGTTGTGACAAAAAGGTGACACAGAAACTCTTCAGGAGCATAGCTGTCCCGGTACTCTGAACTCTAGATATATGCTTCTGATTGTATGTCTTCGAGAAAGAACGAATTCTCGTGCCTTTGGGGTGGCCTGCCCCAGGTCGAGTATCTTTGAAGGAATATCCAGACTAAATGCTCTTGGAGAGATTTGAATCTGGAAGTGATTGCCCCAATTTGGTTGAGTTTTGAAGAGATTGCTCAATGTAACTACCCCAGATTAGTTGGCTCTTACAACGACATGGTTGGGAAAGTCCTTACTCGATGGAGCTTTCTCGGGAAAGTGCACCTCGACGTGATTGTCTTTCAGAAGTTTCAGACTTCTAGAAATGGCAAGATTAGGCTTTTGGACTGAGGTTCCGTATGTGAACTTTTATGATGCCAAACAAATGTATGCAAGTAGAAAATGTTTATTATGAGAATGAAAATTATAATGCAACACACACGTTAACCTTGAAGTTTTCATTGAAAATATGTCACAAACCTTTGTGAGCAAATCACTGGTTGAGATACGACATTGATTTTTTTATGAAAGCATGTACATGCAATACCGAAAAAGGTCTTTTAGCACAACTCATAGGAGTCAGGAACACGATCTCGTGGTAGTACGCTCTCAAAATAACCTTGTTTCAGTTAGGACTTTTGAGGGTTGTATCGTGGTCTGGTTCCCGGTTATATAAATAATGGATATAGGCTCTAAGTTTATAGGTACCCATCCCTCTTCGTGATGTCCTTCATTCCTATGTTCAACTAGCTTTCACAAGCGCTCACCTTTCATAACGAGTTTGTGATGGTTGAGGAACCATTGTCACTAACAATTAAAGCACCAATCAGGTTATTGTTTGGAGTCAGTCACCCCCTTGTCTTTCATGTTTGTACCACACGACTTTGTTCTTATTTAAGGATCTTTCTTGTGTAATCCTTTTCGTCTTTCGATTTTGCGTTCTTTTGCTTATCACTAGCTTTTTCCTAGACCGATTCTTTTGAATCTTTTGCAATTGGAATCCAGCGGGATGCCCTAGTTTTTGCCTAAGTCTCTTGTTTTCAAGTTTCAACTTAGCAGGCTTTTTCATTTCTTCTTTTTCGATTCTCTATTTTTTATTGAACAAATCGTGTGACACTATTTGTCTTGATTGCTTTGCGAGGGTTGTGACTGTCCCATTATTTGGTCGATGAAGGATAACCATTGTGGCTTCCAGTCTTGAACCTCTTGATTAGTATAATGGAATGTAATGGATCCTCAGATACACTCCTTTATGAAATTCTAAACGCCCGGTCCAACTAGCTGACACCTACCCTGCCCCTGGGTTACGTGTGAGGGTTTTTTCGTGCAAAAAGAACTCCTACTTCAAGGCTCAAAGGGGTTAGAAAGGGTTTATCTCCCTTATATCTCCGATGTTTAGGGATTTGAAAAAAATCCTGTACATCGTCAACAGGGTCTTATTCGAGAGCACACAATTAGATATTCTTGCGTTTTTGTTTCGTCATTCTCCCTCATAGAGTTTAAGCACGACAGTTGGTATTGCAATGCACACATACAAAGCTATAAGTGAATATTAATGAATTACTTCAAGACAAACATGTGAGTTTTATTAGGATAATCGGTCAAAAGTAAACAAATTTCATACATGCAGACGAATGTTTAGCAAATAAATGGAACTACAAATGGAAATGCAGTAAAGAAGCTGAATATTGTCGTAGTTAAGGAGGCTTGAATCCGTCTAGATCTGACAGTCTTGGATACTTTCAGTGTTCAATAGCTTTTTCATGGACTCGTAATCTTCAAGTAAATGGTCGCATGTCCAACATGGAAATCATACCTCTTCTTCCAATTATTCTGACATGAGACGTCTGAAGGAAAGGGTAAAGCTGGGGACTAAAGTTGCCCCATAAGGTTGCTCTGAAAGACCTGACGATCTTCTGCCTACGTATCTCCATTGATCCATGACCAATGAAGAATAAGAGCGACGTAGTTCCCCTCACTAGGGATGAAAATGCAACGAAGAAATACAAACACACAATTGCCATTACTAAGAGTATTTGAATACTTCTGGCTTTATTTGCTTCTACGGATACCCTTGCAGACCGGGTGATTAATTCAAAGATTTCAGCTTAAGAAACGACCATCTGGTATAACAACCCTGGCACCTTCATTCACAAGGTTCACTCCGACTCCACCGTGATTAGGCATTGGGTTTCGGAGTACATTTGGGAAAAATTGATTGCCTTGGAGTCAATTAGGTCTTGTACCTTATTCTGAAAAACCCAACATTTCTCAATAGTGTGCCCCTGGGCACCCGAATGGAATTTTCACCTGGCGTTTGCATCAAAATTTGGTCGTAGATCGTTAGCAGAAGGAGCCCTCATGGTATGGAGTTCAACCAGGTTCAATTTAAGCAACTTTAGAAGCAATACAACATACCGAAATGGGATAGGGTCAACTTTTTGTTCCCTCGCTCTTGTTTTTTCCTGAAATGGTATTTATGCCTGTTGTTGCTGACCCTGAGGTTGTTATTGAGCATTTTGTTGTTAATATTTCTTTGAGCGCCTAACATGCCCCTGCACTCTCTTATTCATACTTGGCCGAGGAGAGAATGAAGTTTGTTGATGTAACCCCTTTGAAGACTTAGCCTGAGTAATGACTCTAGAAGAAGGAAAGTTGACCACCGCTTTTGTATTCCTGCATGTGTCAACTTGCGAAACTTCCCACCCGGTCAGCACAAACGTGATTACTCATTCATCAATTAAATTTTGCATTTGATGCTTGAACGCCTTACAATCATTAACATCATGTCCAGGAGCTCTAGAGTGAAAAACACAGTAGGCGTAGGGATTCCAACCTTGGGGAAGTTTACCAGAAGGAGGAGTTAGCTCGCGACACTCAATCAACCCCATTTTGAGCAGTTGTGGGTATAACTCAACATAAGACACGGGTACCGGATCAATAACTCTTTCTTGATCCTGTCGATAACGGGTTGCTGCCACGGGAGGAGCTTCAATTGAAACCTGCTGAAGTCCTTCTTCTGGAAACCAAGGCATATCAGCTGAGGAAGATCCCTGATAAGGAAAGAAAGTGCTCACTTCTTTGGCAACGATTGATGTATGATCATTCATCTCACTTGTATCAGGAAATGGGGAGTTGATTCCTGTCTTAGGCTCTTCCCGACTACCAAGTGGTGATTTTTGATGAAGAGACTCAAACTGTAGAGGAAATCCACCTAACAACTCTTGATTCAGTGGACATCACAAAGATATGGGAGAAACATGACCTTATGTTTGAGAAGAAGACACATGACTATTTTCTTTCTTCAACATAACATTCATGATTCCTGTAAGAAGCTTCCTCTGAGTCTTCATCAAGTTGAATTCTTCTTTTAAGAACTTCTGACCCTGAGATAAAGCTTGCACCTCTGCTCTGAATTTCCCCAGTTGGGTCTTCATTTCGGTTACCTCCGCCCGGAGTTGTTCCAAATCCATACCCTGAGAGCTCTAATTCAAGCTGGTCATTTTCGAGAGAAACCAAATCAGGATAAGAATCTGTCTCTGAACACCTGTTATGAATGCAAGGATGCAAATACCATGTTCCATTATTTCCGAAGAATCATTATGCTTTGTTTCAGGTTTTAATATAGAAAAATCCAACGTTTTAATTCAGATATGTGATCCTAAAAAATAACTGAACATGTATGCTAAAATGTTATAATATCATGTAGGAAACTGACATATGATCAGCGGTCTGACACTGGTGTGGATCAAATAACCAAGTGTTTGTGAAGAGTCATAATATCATAATCTTTGTGCAGAAATTCCAGAATTCTCAACCAAATAACATACAGAACTGGATCATATCACGGAGTAACACTGGTAAAGCAAGTATGTTGGAAGTTTAGGGTTCCTGCAAACCTGTAAACCCTTCCCAATCTCACGTGTGTGCTACGGGTCGACATCACAGACTCTCAAAGCCGAGCAGCAATAATACGTTTACCATCTCCGAGAAATGGCTCATGACCAAATCAGGGAATCGGTTAGGCATTATGTACTACTCAGGGAGGTCTCAGCTGAGTCCGGGAAAAACAAGCATCCCTCATAATTCCCCAGCTTCAAGCACTGAATCGAGAAACAATAGTACATTCAGCCCTTGGGATTCAATACTATCGTCATACGAACAATTTGCTTTAACTGAGCTCCTATGAGAGAACCGGGCCATCCTATGCGAGTTCCCAGTGGGCCCTCGGATGCGAGCGGGTTTTCCAATAAATATGGTCTGCCACTGTCATCACTGGAGAGGGTTGTTTCCACTAAGGTCCTCGATGACCAGTTCCCAGTGTTAGCAGCTCAGGTGGGAACATTCTATGGTCTTCCTAGGCAGTATAGAACATATCCTAAGAGAGCCTGATCTGGGTGTGGGATTTGTGAAAACTACACGTGCTCAAGACCACGCAAGCCACACGATTGCCCACTCTAAACTCTATGTGTATACTCAAGTAGGGTAGTTGGCTTATCTCACAGTAATCCCATCACGCCAAAGAAAATCAGAACAACCAGTACATGCCAGTATATGCAATAGTAAGGTGAATGCGGAAAGCTGTAAATAAAGTAAAGCGATAAACTGTAAATAAAATAGTAAAGCTAAACTAAAGCGCACAACAACAAACGAATAAACACCCAAAGAAAACAGAAACAGACAAGCGCTAGGATTGACTCTCAAAGGGGAAACTAGAGATTCTGGGTTCAATCCCTAGCAGAGTCGCCAGCTGTCGCTCCCGGTATTTTCATCCTAGTAAAAACGCGAAAGTGACTCGGAAAAGTTAGAGTGTCCAGCCAGACATTTTTAGAAAACCAAAGTAAAATATAAAATTTCTTAAAAAAATAATATATAACATGTTCCAGATCATTTGATCTCGATTAAAAGAAAATGAAGTGTAAACTTCATCATTAAACCTTGATTTTTAGAATAATTGCATTTATATAATTTTGAAGTAACATAAAAATAAATTGTCTTTTTCTTTTCAAAATGATTAAAAAAAGGTAGTTTAATTAACATAAACACATTAATGGACTAATTCCACCAATAATGAACTGGGACAGAAAAGATAGGGATGAGAAAAATATGGAATGTGGGGTATCTGATAGACGACTTGAGAATGCAAGTAGGAAGATAAAGTGTTGATGTTGATCAAAATCTTGTTGCTCTTTGGTCTTTGATACTTTCTTTTTCTCATTATCTATTTTCAAACCCATTTAATTATTACTCCTTATAGGTACAGGTTCCCTTTACATTGCAACGTGCTTGGAAACAAGAATTGCAAGATAAATTTTTTTTTTTTGGTACAAAGATATAGAAAAAGAATTTAATTGGTATTTTATACATGCATTTAATATTTTTTTCATGAGATATTTTAGAAGGTAATGGCATAAATTTGTATAAATATAACCCAATATAATTAGAGCTATGTGTAAAAATATTAAGCTCGCATTCCACATAAATAAAATTTAAATTTTAAATTCTAATTCAACGGTAAACAACGACATCATACTAAATTATAATCCTAGAAGTTCTTTCTACCAAATTTCTCGCAAAACCTTTAATAAATAAAAATTAAATAAATAAACAAATAAATAAATAAATAAATAAGTAAATATTATTAATTAATAAATATTATTAAATAATAAATAATAAATTAATAAAAAAACTACTCACTCATTTAATAAATTTTTCTCTCTTAATTATTAACTCCCACTACTAAATAGTTTATCAATTATTAATTAATATAACCCACTACTTCCATTTCAATTTTCAACTACTTAGTTAAATAAAAAATTGTCAGAGTTCCAAACATTTAAAGTTACTTAAATAATCCATTATTCTATTACTAAACACATCCAAAGAACTCTATGTGATTAATGATCCCTTCACATTGTTGTTTCTTCTATTGATATGAAATTAAATAAATAAACAAATAAATAAGTAAATATTATTAATTAATAACTATTATTAAATAATAAATTAATAAAAAAACTACCCACTCATTTAATAACTTTCTCTTTCTCAATTATTAACTCTCACTACTAAATAGTTTCTCAATTATTCATTAATATAACCCACTACTTTCATTTCAATTTTCAACTAATCCATTAACTCTCCTCACATTAGCTTATATACAAATCCTCATAATTAATTTCATTTAGTATTAACTATTAATGATAATAATTAGTTAATAACTAATTCCACTAATCTCACTAATTCTCCTTACAAAAGTTAGATTAGCTCTTATAAAAACTTCCATCAATTATTAATATTTTCTTTTATTATTAATTTAATTAATTATTATTATTTATACTAACCTAGAATAACTAATCAAAATAAGTGGTTCCATTATTATTTATTTTTTTTACATTGAAGAAATTAGTAAAAATATTATTCACTTTATATCTTCCTTCATTTCTAATTTTTGTTGATGTTTACAAATTATTGAGTTTTTTTAGGTACATATTTAAGGAATCGCAAAATAAATTTTTAAGTAAACATCTTTTCCTATGCTACTATAATAAACTTTTATGTATTTAATAAAATTTTAAATAATTTATACATTTTTTATTAGATATAAAAAAATTAATAGACTGTCAAGATATAATCTATTAAATTATTTTATACTTTTTTAATTTTAAATTTTCATATAAATAATAAGAACAATTTATAATAATAGCTTCAAATTTTATTATTTCTCTTTTATCATTAAAACAATTTATTTTATTTTATATAAAAATTATAATATTTTAACTTCACAACTAAGTTTTCAATATAAAATATTTATAATAATGCATTTTAAACGATTAAAATAAATAACAATATTTATAAATAATTTTTTTAAAAATTTATCCGTGCGATGCAAGGGTGAATGTCTAGTTATTAATTAAGGTGAATATTTTTGTAGAGTATTATGGGTTCAAATCCAAAATCTTTTATGTAAAGATAACTTTTACTATTTTGTATATTTAATCTAAAGCTTTTACCTCGACCTTTTTAAATTATGTTCCAAACACTTCTAATCCTTTGGGCTTGGATTATTTTAGATCAATTTTCTTTGTCGGTTGTGTTTACAAAGCTCTTGCGAAACTCTTATCAGCTAGATTGAAAGTGGTGTTAGATTCTATAATTTCTCAAAATCAAAGCGATTTCGTTCCGGGAAGACAATTTCTTGATGGGCTTCTTGTTGCAAACAAGACGGTGGATTATGCCTCAAAGGAGGGGAAAGATTGTTTGCTTTTTAAAGTGGATTTCGAAAAAGCCTATGACAAAGTTTCTTGGAGCTTCCTTAGGTTTATGTAAGGAAGACGGGGTTTGGGGAGATTTAGATGAGATGAATGGAAGGTTTGATTTTCACTAGTAAGATGTCGGTTTTGGTTAATGGTTACCCGACAAAGGAAATTGTGGTTAAGAGAGGTTTGAGGCAAGGAGATCATTTTTCTCCATTTCTTTTTGTAATTATTGTGGATGGATTACGAGGAATGGTGCATAAGTCTGTGGAGAACGATAATTTCAAGGGGTTTTTCTTTAATAGGGAATGCTTCGTAGATATTCTTCAATTTGTGAATGATACTTTGTTGGTAGGTGATGGTAGTTGGAAGCATATTTGGGAGATTAAGGCAGTATTAAGAGGTTTTGAATTGGTGTCGGGCATTGGATTTAATTTTCATAAGAGTAAGCTTATCTGGGTGAATATTAGCTCCAACTGGTTGGATGCGGCTTCTTGTGTCCTTTCTTGTAGGAAGGAAGATAATAAATTTACTTTTTTTGGGATTCCTAATGGCCACCTCTCTAATAATGTTTCTTTATGGTCGGGGTTGTTATCGAAGTTGAAGAAGGGGCTCTCTTGTTGGTCTAATCGTTTCCTAAGCTTCGGTGGTAGGTTGACTCTCTTAAAATCGGTTATATCTAGTTTATCTATTTTTATGCTATATTGCTATAAAGCTCAGACAAAGGTCATTAAAAAGATTACTTCTATTCAAAGAAATTTTCTTTGGGGAAGCTTGGAGGATAAAAGGCACATCCATTGGATGCGTTTGAATTTGGTGTGCTTACCCATAGATAAAGGCGGTGTTAGTCTTCGGTGGATTGGTGATTTCAACGTGGTTCATCTTCATAAATGGAGATGGAGGATTTTGTCGGAAAAGACCAGGCTTTGGTTGAAGATGTTAAAGGCCAGACAATGACATTTCGTTGAAGATGGTGGATCAGGTTGGAGCCAATTTAAAGGGTGGTAGTTCCTCGTCGTGGATGGAGATTCTTAAATTACACAACTATTTCTCGGAAGATATTTTTTGTTCCTAATTGTAAGTTTTTAGTAGGGAATGGATTTTCTACATCCTTTTGGCACTCACAATGGCTTGGAGATTTTTGTATTAGGGATAAATTCCAGAATTTATTTAATGTTTCTCATCTTAAGGAAGTGTATGTTGAGTGTATGGAGGGCTGGTATAGAGGGAGATGGTTATGGGGGAGGCTTGGTATTGAAGAGGTTATTGTGGCAAAAGATTCTGGTGTTGAAAGCAGTGTTGCTGCCCAAAATATTCATGGGTTTTTGTCGCAGCAACAACAGGAGCACAGGTTACTGGTTGGATTCGTTGTGGCCCAAACTCCTTCGGTCAGCTCAGTGGCAGTTTTGCAGCAGCCATAAGGTAGTTATGCTTCTATTTTTTCGTCTCATTCTAGTGTTTATGCACATGATTTTACTGATTTAACAATTCTGTTATCGGCAGCTGGTTTGGTGGGAGAGGACATCGATCGAGTGAGTTTGTTAGGGGAGTCGACAGGTGTTTTTTCGATTGCTAGTTTCAGGAAAAGAACAAGTTTTTTCTGGATTCCTTTTGGTCCTTGTAATGAATTTGATAAAGCTTATCATTTAATTTGGAGGATGGAAGTTCCTTATAAGGTTAGGTGTTTTGGTTGGAGAGGATTTTTGAATAAACTGCCTTCTAAGGTTAATTTATCCACTAGAGGGTGTTCTCTAGTTAATGAAGATATTGATTGTGTTCTTTGTTGTGGCTCACCGGAGACAGTCAATCATTTATTCTTATTTTGAAATGTTTCTAAATTGGTGTGGAAGGAGGTGATAGATTGGATTGGGTTGGTTGGATTTGAATCGAACATTTTGAAAGAGAGCTTTTTGCTTTTGAATCATTTTGGTAAGTGGAAGCATTTGAATAAAGGGAATGAATGTTGTGTTTGGTTAGCAACTTGTTGGTACTTGTGGTTGCTTAGAAACTGTATTATTTTTAGGAATAATACATGGAATTTTTTGGACGTGGTTTGGAGCATCAATGCTTTGGTTTGGAGATGGTCGTTCATCAGAAACATTACTCATCCCAATTGCAACTTTTACGATTTTTCTAAATTTCCTCTTTATTATTTATTGTAATATACAATTGGATTGTAATTTTCTTTATCGAGCTTTGCTATTTCCTTTTGTAAGCAGGTTCGAGAACCCTTAGTTCTCTCTTTCAATATATTCCTTGCTTATAAAAAAATGATATGTTATGTTATATCACATCATATGAGTGATCAGAGTTAAGAATGTATTTTAGTTAGAGGTACCCAAAATTATACTTGGTTGAATCATATATTTATACTAAATGACACTGAATAAAAAATCTGAACTATTTAAATGGATCACAATTTAGATTTTTTTAAATAAAAAATGACAAAAGCCCATGAAATAAATGAAGAAAATAAGTATAAAAATAATGGGACAGTGTGTCTGACTTTAAATCTATCTAATTATAATATTTGGTAAGGCTAACTTGTTTCTATTGAAATCCAACAATACATCCATAAGAACATCATTCCCCTAAATAAGATTAGAGACTATTAAGTCTAGGTTAGCTAACTTATTTGTATAATGATTCCTTTCCTGTAAACATGAGTTGCCAACAAATTAAAATTTCTCAATTTGAACAAACAAGTATCACATATGTTCCTTATCTTCTAAGGAACAACCGTAGAATTTATATAAGATGAGATAACTAATATAGAGTCGGTTTCCAACCACAAGTTGGAACGTTTATGGCCCCCATGAGCTCAACAAAAACAACACTCGTAATACCCAGGTTCCAAACAAAATTACCAAGATGATCACTCAAATCATTTCAAAACATACACTACAACTAATAACATTTTTTATGCGAAGCTTTCACCACTAACAATATAAATTGAGGGTGTATTTAACAGGAGTGCATTGTTTTATTTTAAAAAAAATCAATATGTTACCTTGGTTTTATTTAAAACCAATATAAACATATGATCATCATTTAATATTCGATTCTGTCGCTCCCCCGAAAAGACACCTGGTCAGATAGGGAACAGACGCGAACCGTCGGCGAAAAGAGGAAATGAAGTGAAGATGAATAGAGTCGCCAGCTAGGAATTTTTATCCCGAAGGAAAGGTAATGCTGCATAAACCTGGAAAGATATGGATAAAACGGTTGCGAACCAGAGAAACTGAGAAAGGGGGTTGGTTACAACCTGGGAAGGTATTAGCACCCAGATTGTCCGTCGTACTCGACAGTATCCACGCTTAAAAGATTGTGTTTAAAAGGGGTAAGTGTCTGTGCTATTTGTGTGCAAAAGTTGGGAAGGAATGTACAAGTGACAGTGCAAGAAAATAAAGTGAAATGCTCAGGAATGAGGCTTAAAGGATAATGCTGGAAGAGGGGGAAAGATGTCGCTCCCACCTGATGACACATGGCCAAAAGGGGTACAGACGCGAACGGTCGGCAAAAGAGAGAGAACATGAAGATGAACTGAAAAGAGTCGCCAGCTAGGCATTTTTATCCCGAAGGAAAGGTAATGCTGCATGAACCTAGAAAAGAAATGGATAAGACGATCGCGAACCAGAGAAACTGAGAAAGGGGGTTGGTTACAACCTGGGAAGGTATTAGCAACCAGATTGTCCTTCGTACTCGACGGGATCCACGCTTAAAAGATTTGTGTTTAAAGGGGTAGTGTCAGTGCTATCTGTGTGCAAAAGCCGGAAAAGAATGTACAGGTGTCAGTGCAAAAGAGATGTGGAGTGAATTGCTCAGGAATCAGGCTTAAAGAATAATGCTTGAAGAGGGGGAATATACAGAGACTTTTGTTCGATAACTGTTAAGTTATGCCTACGTATCCTCTCGTGCAATGAGGAAGTCAGAACACCGTAGTTCGACTCAAAGATACTGAAAGATAAATTGACTTGTGGACTGCTTACTTGTCTATGCTCAAGTGTATGACTTGTCTGGCTCAAGTGCAAACTGTCTTGCATTAGACGGAAAAAGAAAGTTCTCGTTTATGAGTGAATGAGGTGAGAAAATAATCCCGGAGGAGACGATTATTGTTTGTTTTTGGTATTTTTAATCTTTTATTGCTTTTTGTGTTTGTCATAAGTTAATGAGCTTAAGCCTAAACCAAGGGTTAGTAAACTCATCACATCTTCCCTCTGATTAGGGGTAATGAGAATACCTTAAGTATGAAGTAAACACCTCACACTTAATCACCATGATGTAGAATTAAGATCATTAACCTACTTACAATTATTTAGATGTTTTTGGAGTTTTTATTTGGTGTTAAGTAATAAGTTTAAGCCATAATCAAGGATTTAATGGACCCATTACACCATCCTAATAGAAGGATAATAGATGAGAACATTTAAGCTGAGGAAGATACCTCAACTTAATCCATGATTAGGGATTAACCTCATGACAAAACAAAGCCTTTATTAGAGTGGATTTTAGTTAATAGTAAGATTAAGAAGTGAATTTTATGGTTTGTAAGACAACTTGAGGGGGACTTGTCCATTAACACTAGGGTTAGTCCTTCTTAACCCATTAAGGAAGAATTAGAACCCTAATGCAAGGCCCAAGTTATAATCTTATTGTCTTAGTGATTATTAGATGGATTGATTAAAGGATTTAAACACATCAAGGGTTCAACACTTAGGATTAAAGTTATACACTCCATCCTAAGAGAAGGATGCATGCATAACCTTAATCACAAAGCCTTAAAACCTTGAAGGTTAGTCCCTGATTATGAGATGAGAAGAGAAGACAAAAAAGATGACACAAAGGTAAAACTAATGGGGAAATAATCAAACCCTAATTGTGATCATGCTTGGATGTTCCTAAGTTTTATGAGGCTTGCAAGAGATCTTCAAGAAGAGCCACCAAGGAAGAAGCAGATGAAAGGAGGAGAAGCAGAAGAAACAAGTCAATTTACTTCACTTAAGAAGATAAGTTGCTTGAAGAAAGAAGGTGAATAAGGAACATGAATGAGCAATCACACTATAATACAAATACAAAATGCAGCAATGAATGCATAAGAGAGATGAGAATAGATTGTGAGAAGTGAAGGCAAATTCACTTCTCAAAGTAACTTACCACCTAAAAGTTAGCAAAAGGAAATGAAATGAAATGAATGCAAGGATATAAAACAAAACCAGAAGCATATTCATGATGAAAATGCTGCTAAGATATGGTACAAATGTATGTCAAGAGATGTGAATGATCATACAAGTAATGAGGATGCAAATGAAGCATGAAAGGAGCATGAAAGTTCATGAATGCACATGAAATGGAATGAATGCATAACATGTCAAATGGATGATGCAATGATCAAACATGATTCTAATGTGTCCTAATATGTCTTAGAAGTCATGTGGATGCATAAAATGTCATGGCAAGTTCTTATATGAATGCTTATGCAAGATGTATGCAAAGGAAGATGAGAAATTAGGGTTTTCATGCAACAAGAGATGCAAAACTCAAATACAGAAGCAAATGACAAGATAAAAAATTGAAAATGCAATCAAAAGAACCCTAACCCCACATGATATCACACCCCAAAGGAGGAGACCTAACTCTTAACCCTAAGGGACTTATGATTTTTCTAAGTTTTCTAGGTTTTTAAGGTACCTAAAGGGAAAAAATGTCAATCAAATAAAAATTGAAGAATAAATTCAATACAAAATTATGTTAGAAACTATATTTTAAATGAAGATCAATGCAAAAAGAACCATGGTCATACCATTCTTGGTTAGGCAGAAAATAATTCTTGAAGTTAGGGTTCAAAAAGGGGATTTTATGAACCCTAAATTCAAAGAAAAAATGTCAAAATGATTCAAAACCAAAAATAAATTCATGTGGATAGTATGACAATATCTCTAAATGTTTAAAGATGCAATATGAATTTTTTGGGATTTTTTAGAAACCTAAATGATATTTTAATTAATTAAGTTTCATTAATTAATTAAAATAAACAATTAAATGTCTAAAAAATGATTTTTTAATGCAAAAAATAAAAATATTTTTGGGTTGAGAAAATTATTTGGAATTATAATGCTGAATAAAAATATTTTTGAGATTTTCTAACTATTTTAAATAATTCGTGCAAAATAAATAAGAAAAATGTGAAATAAAAATGAATTAAATAAAAGTAAGCTGAATCAAGGGCTCATATTCAAAGTTGGGAGATTTTGGTTGACTGACGCATTTTTTAATGGCTTGGATCAATCCTGGCTAATTAATCATATTTTAATTAAATTAATCTGAA
Source organism: Lathyrus aphaca (assembly GCA_963966055.1). Classification (NCBI taxonomy): domain Eukaryota; kingdom Viridiplantae; phylum Streptophyta; class Magnoliopsida; order Fabales; family Fabaceae; genus Lathyrus; species Lathyrus aphaca. The sequence goes on along the minus strand of OZ014521.1, from coordinate 320,604,840 downwards.
ATTAACTTAATGAGTCAATCAGGTCCATCCATTCTCCTAACTTAATCAAAATCCAAGGGCCCACAACGTAACTGGAGATTAAACCCTAATTAGGGCTAATCACTCTCAGGTGACCGGAGGGGAGCTCCGGTCATCTTCTCCGGCGAAACAAAAACCCTAAGTCTCTCTACAGGCCACCCCACCCCAAATTAACTGCCCAGAAATGATCCCCTACCCAAATTATACTCAAATCAACCTTCAAACATGATTTATAACACATAAACATGGAGAATCGAAGAAGAACAAAAATCTGGACAAAAATTCAGAAGCTCATAACATGCTCATTTCTTGACTATTTTCAATTCTAAAAGCATCAGTGTGATCCCCATAACATATATTTTCATTTTGTAACAAAAAATCTAAGCTCTGAAAAGTTTTGTTCTTGAGGTTACCTGAGCTGATGAACTGCAAATGTGAGCTTTCAGGGCCTCTCCTTCGTGCAAAAAGTCTCCTCTGATCCTCCTGAGGCTAATGGAATGGTTCAAAACCTTTGATGGTGGCTAGTTTGAAGGTTCCAGTTCTGGTGTAGCAGAATTTGAGGTTTGTGTTTGTGATGTTTCAGGCCATTCCAATGGTTGGTTTGTGTTCTATGGGTGATTTCTGAATGGATGGTGAAATAATTTCTGAAGTTTGATAGATGGTTTGAGAGAATCGAAGAAGGGAAGGGTTTTGCAAGTTTTGTGCAATCTGATTGTATATCTGTTCTGAGCTTGTGTTAGGCTTGTTTTATGATCCTTATGCAATCCCTAAACTATTGGAATGGGTCAGAAGACTTGACATGCACTATGGGAATGGTATGGAGCAATTGGCCAAAAAGTCAATAGTTGGTGTACTTCAAGCATGGGCCATGACAGAAGCTATCTTAGGTCTGCTCTGAGTTCAGCTGTCTTCAAGGATGGCCACGGGATGATTTAGAGTGATCAGAAGTGGATGGATGGTGAGATGTCACATGTTTTACATTTTCACAACTTGTTGCACTTTGAGATATTTGGTCATGGAGATGTCTCATTCAATGCTGAATTTTGGTCATGAAGTGTTACATGATGTTGCTATGATGCTTTGAGATCATTTAGAAACCAAACCAACCCTTAGAAATCATTCTTGCAAGAATCCCTCTTTTGAGAATTTATGAAAAATGGCTTATGGAAGCTTGTGATCCAAGGGATGAAACTTTGTGAATTTTGTGCAATTCTGATTTTGGCAAGTTGCAATATGTTGTAATGATGCATAGAAGTCATTTAGAGGTCTTGAAAATGCTTAGAACTTGAATTTGCAAAAATCCCTCTTTGGCATGAAACTTGAAATTATGTGATTTTGCCAACTTTGGAAAACCATAACTTAAGTTCCATATTGAATTAGGACTTGTTCTTGTACTTTTTGAAAAGGGAATGATCCAATCTACAACTTTCATGACCAACAATTTTTCATTTGAAGCACTTTTGGTTGAGAAAGAGGAGGTTGAAAAACTTTCCCAAAATGGAAAGTTTACATTACAAGTCATTTCCATTTTTGGCAACTTTTGGTTTAGCTCACTTTCCTTCAATTTTATCAACTTATAAGCACTTCATTGATCAAATAAATACCATACAACTTCAATTTGATGGAAAATCCACTTTGGTTCCATGGATGGGGGCCTCAGATGCCCTGATTTTGCTCTGACTTGCTCAGGAAGTTACCCAGTGATCAGATGACTTCCACATTGAATTTCTTCATCAAACTTGGTATGAATGATCCTTATAACATATTGAGACCAATAGAAACAAGAATGACCAAAAAATTTGGAGTTATGGCCTCTGAAACCAAAACCCTAATTTCAGGTCATCTGTGTAGTTAGACCCTGGCTCTGCTTCCATGCTTTGCAAGTTCTTGTGATTCTTTGAATTCCTTGATCTTTGGAGGATAAAATATGATGATTGAACCTACATGGACCCTCTTGAAATGATTGATGGCATTTGGAGTGGCTCAGAAGGATCTTGGATGGCTCAAATCACAAACCCTAGATGTAGATGAACCTGAACTAATGCAGTGAAGCAAAAATGTAACATGAAATGGTATGATTAAACTTATGCAAATGTGAAAGATCACAAGCCATGGTGTGAACTTAGTGAGGGAAAATTTGGGGTGTTTACAGCTGCCCCTATTCAAGCATGAGTTAGCTGTGCAGGATGTAAGCGCCTGGCTTAACAGACAAACAAGATAACTTGTGGTTGAATACCAAAGACAATCCAAAATTTGCACTCACTGGGAGAAGAAGCAAAGGGATATAGATTGTAAAAGAAAGTATAGCATGATTATAAAGTGCGGGCGATGGAGGACAACCATCGAGCAGAGGACGACTGCGGGGGATAAAGCAATAACGGGGACGGCCGACATGCTGGGGAAATAAGGGGATCATGATGGGGACGACCATCCAGTAAAGAAATAAGGCTCTCTAGGGATTGAAATAAAGGCAATGATGGGGATGACCATCAGGTTCAGCGAATAACTGAAATAAATGATGAGGTGCGGTCATCAAAAGGTGAAAGACGATCACCTAGCAGGGGACGACTGCTCTTTATCATGACATAGGACGAATGTCGGATAGAAAAGGTTGACGATGGGGACAGCCATCGGATAAGCATGATGAAGGACGATCATCAAGAGGTGAAGGAAGATCACCTAGCAGGGTACGGCTGCTCTCGGGGTTTTATCATGACATATGACGAATGTCAGATAACAAGATCAACGATGGGGATGACCATCAGATAAAATGATGAAAGACGATCATCAAGAAGGTGAAGGACGATCACCTAGCAGGGGACGACTGCTCTGTTTGGGGATGAGGGACGGTCATCCAAAGGTGAAGGACGATCACCTGGCAGGGTACGGCTGCCGAAAGTATCACGACATAGGACGAATGTCGGATAGAAAAGGGTTCCAATAATGGAGACTCCGCTGGGAGAAGGATGAGGGACGGTCATCCAAAGGTGAAAGACGATCACCTGGTAGGGTACGGCTGCCGAAAGTATCATGACATATGACGAATGTCAGATGGAAAAGAAATCTTGCTGGGGACTTCGCTGGGGAATAGTAAACACGGACGAGTGTTTACATCCAAGAAATGAAAGGTATAAGTGTTTGACACTGTGTATAGATTAAAGATGCGGACGAGCATCCTTAAGATTACGATACGGACGAGTATCGGTAGAAACAACGCTGACGCATGTTCAGAGATGATGATACAGACGAGTATCAACTGGTTAACAAGGAACACAGACGAGTGTTGAATCTGAGGGGAGATAAGTGGGTATACAAAATACGGACGAGTATCTGTATGAGTAAAAATAAGCATGAGTGAGACATAGACGAGTGTTCAACTTTCTGGGGAGAGTGACACAGACGGGTGTCAAAAGAGAAAGTGTATAAATTATGAACTTGAGTGTAAAAGGTAATCTAGTGATCTGTGGGGATAAGATGACACAGACGGGTGTCGACAAGAGTGTATTATAAACAAGTGTTTGGCAACCATGATGGGGAGTGGTGACACGGACGGGTGTCAGGAGTGCGTATAGGTATCTGTTTGTAGAGAGTGTACTGGCGACTTTATTGGGGAAAAGGTGACACGGACGAGTGTCAAAAAGGGCATGTATCTGTATTTGAGAGAGCAAAGGGACGCTTTGGCTTTTATGTGCAAGGGATGTATTTTGTATATTGCTGAGGAGGTATTGTTGGCATTTCCAGGTGACTGGTTCGAACCTGACTTGTGATTATGCAATATGTTTGATTTTTTCCGTAATGCTCCATATTAGACGTAATGCTACACTCTTAGGGGAATTATGATGTAAATGCTATGATTTATGCAAAAGATACCGATCCGGGATTCGGATCCCACTGTTGTGAAGATCTCCGATTGATCTGCTTGAAAGGATATCCCAGCTGGGGATGAGATCATTGGTAGATCTAATATATATACGGCTCTGCTTGGGGAATTAGATCACTGATAGATCTACCCGGTAATGAGATAACCCAGCTGGGGATGAGGAAGCTTCTGTCACTTTGTTGTGTGAGAAACTTCAGGCATTGCTCTTCTGGATAGAGTCTGGAACTCTGTGGGGAGATGGTTCCCTTGTCTTTGAGAGACCTGGTACTCTGTTTGGGGAAGAGAGATCACTAAACGATCTTCCTAAAGATATCTGTGGGGATCCCGGCTGGGGATGGTACTTGATAATTCAACTGAGGATATGAGCACCTTCTGGTACTGCTCTGAAAGATGTGCTGGAGAAGTGATGCCTGGAAAATCTGATGGGGAGAAAGCATTTCTGGTGTTGTCTGGAAAATGTGCTGAGGAAATAATGATTTAGCAACTTTGCTGGGGTAAAACTTTCATGCCCCATGTTGCGCTCTGAATACCCGCAATCCTGTTATAACAAAGAAACGCGCCAGTATCCCAAGGTGTCCCTTACCGGATTCCGTCATAGGAGTTAGATATTCCTGGAAGTAAAAATATATTTCCTGCAAGCATGTGATTAGAACGACACATCTGTTTTTATGCAAACGTTATATCAAAGATATCAGACATTTTTGCAAGTGAAATAAAATGTACAAGACGGAGTGTGACTGAAAATTCTGGTTTTATTTATTTGTGTGCCCTGAATTGGCAAATACAGTCAAAGAAACAAATCCCCTAAAATGAGGAGATTGTTACAAAATTGAGAAACAAAAAGGTACTGGCAATGTTGACGACGCTTTAGTGAGCTTCCCTTTTGCTATGACTCGTATGACCTTGACGTTCTTCTCATTCTGCTTTCTGAAGAAGGCTAATTATGACTGATGCTTTAACCTTTCGAAGCTTGCCATGTTGCGAGTGATACAGACGAATTCAGAATGCAGTTGTTCGCTTATTCCCTTATTTTGCATGGATCGCCCTTTCGGGTTTTCAATCCACCAGGATACCCATTTTTGCCTGAGTTGTCCAATGTGGCTTTTCAACTCAGCAGGTGTACATTTTTTATATTTTTCCCTTGTTTTTGCCCGAGTCTTTTATTCTGTTTTTGACTCGCCGGGATGCCCTATTTTTGCCTGGACTTACATTCTGTTTTTATGTCCAGTGGGTCATTTTATGCGAAGTATTTTTTAACTGCATCTGAATTCACAGGGGATAAGAAATCTTCACCATCCATAGTAGTGAGCATCAGTGCTCCACTAGAGAAAACTTTCTTTACTATGAACGGACCATCGTAATTCGGAGTCCACTTGCCCTTGTGGTCTGTATGAGGAGGAATGAGTCTTTTCAGCACAAGATCTCCAACTTGGTATTCCCGAAGCCTGACTTTCTGATCGAAGGCTTTCTTCATTCTCTTCTGATATAACTGCCCATGACACATTGCAGCTAGTCTCTTTTCTTCGATCAGATTCAGTTGATTGTACCGAGATCGGACCCATTCTTCTTCGTCTAGCTTTACATCCATCATTACCCGTAAGGAGGGTAGCTCGACTTCAATAGGTAGGACTGCCTCCATACCATACACAAGTTAATAAGGTGTTTCCCCAGTAGACGTTCTGATTGAGGTTCAGTACCCATGTAAAGAAAATGGTAGCATCTCATGCCAGTATTTGTAAGTAACCACTATCTTTTGCACAATCTTCTTGATGTTTATTTTAGCTGCCTCAACAACGCCATTCATCTTTGGCCTGTAAGGAGAAGAATTGTGATGTTGGATTTTGAAGTCCCGACACAGTTCTGCCATCATTTTGTTATTCAAATTGGAACCATTATCAGTAATGATTCGCTCGGGAACTCCATATCGACAGATGATATCTCTTTTCAGAAACCTGGCTACCACTTGTCTGGTGACGTTTGCATATGAAGCTGCTTCGACCCATTTGGTGAAGTAATCAATGGCTACCAGGATGAATCTGTGGCCATTTGAAGCAGTCAATTCGATTTTTCCAATCATGTCAATGCCCCGCATAGCAAAGGGCCAAGGTGAAGACATCACATTCAAAGGATTCGGAGGCACATGCACTTTGTCTGCATAAATTTGGCATTTGTGGCACTTTCTGGAATAGGCACAACAGTCTGCATCCATTGTGATCCAGTAGTAAACTGATCTTAATAACTTTTTAGCCATTGCATGTACTCCAGCATGGGTACCGAAAGATCCTTCATGCACCTCGTGCATCAGCAAGTCTGCCTCTTTCTTATCAACACATCTGAGAAGTACCATGTCAAAGTTTCTCTTATACAATGAACCATCAGCATTCAGGAAGAAACTACCAGCTAGCCTTCTTAATGTCTTCTTATCATTGGATGATGCCCCAGGTGGGTATGTTTGATCCTCTAAGAAGCATTTGATGTCGTGGAACCAAGGCTCGTCATCTTTAGCAATGTCCACTGAGAATACGTATGCTGGTCGGTCAAGTCTGGATACTAAAATCCGAGGCACAAAGTTGGCAGCTTGAACCTTGATCATGGAGGAAATGGTAGCCAGAGCATCTGCAAACTGATTTTCATCTCGAGGGATATACTCAAGTTTGACTGTGGTGAAGAAAGTCAGTAATCTCCTCGTATAATCCCGGTATGGAATCAGATGCTCCTGGTGAGTGTACCATTTTCCGTTGGTTTGATTGATTACTAGAGATGAATCTCCGAATACAGTTAACGTCTTGATCCTGAGGTCAATGGCTTCCTCAAGACCCATGATACAGGCTTCGTATTCAGCTTCGTTGTTAGTGCAGTTAAAGGTGAGTTTTGCCAAGAAAGGCATGTGAACTCCCTTAGGTGTAATGAGTACTGCCCCAACTCCACGACCATTCTGGGTCAGGCCCTTCAGTGTGAACAGGCTCTTCATGATCTTTAGCTTTCAGGAACATGATGTCTTCATCAGGGAAGTCAAATTTCATAGGCTGGTAATCATCAATGGGTTGCTCAGCCAGATAGTCAGACAACACACTGCCCTTGATGGATTTTTGAGATGTGTACTGAATGTCATATTCTGTCAAGATCATTTGCCATCTTGCAACCCTTCCGGTAAATGCTGGCTTCTCAAATATGTACTTGACTGGATCCATCTTGGAGATCAACAAGGTAGTGTGGGTCAACATATACTGCCTTAGTCGGCAAGCAGCCCACGCTAAAGCACAACAAGTTTTCTCGAGCAGTGAATAACGTTGTTCACAGTCGGTAAACTTTTTGCTTAGGTAGTATATTGCATACTCTTTTCGACCAGACTCGTCATGTTGTCCTAGCACACACCCCATTGACTCTTCTAACACTGTCAGGTACATTATTAGAGGTCTTCCTTCAACTGGAGGCATAAGGATTGGAGGCTCTTGTAAGTACTCCTTGATTTTGTCAAAAGCCTTCTGGCAGTCTTTATTCCACCTGACCGTTTGTTCTTTTCTTAACAATTTGAACAGATGCTCACAAGTGGTAGTAAGATGAGATATGAACCGTGATATGTAGTTCAATCTACCTAGGAACCCCCGAACCTCTTTTTCAGTCTTTGGTGCAGGCATCTCTTGAATGGCTTTGACTTTGTCAGGGTCAACTTCAATCCCTTTTTCACTCACAATAAATCCCAGCAGCTTACCGGACCGTACCCCAAATGTGCATTTGTTGGGGTTTAGCTTCAGCTGGTACTTCCTCAAACGTTTAAATAGCTTCAACAGATTCACCAGGTGGTCTTCTTCTGTGAGGGACTTGGCAATCATGTCATCCACATAACTTTCAATTTCTTTGTGGATCATGTCATGGAATAATGTTACCATAGCTCGTTGATAAGTGGCACCAACATTCTTCAGTCTGAATGACATTACCTTATAACAGAATGTGCCCCAGGGTGTGATGAAAGTTGTCTTCTCCATGTCTTCAGGTGAAATCTTAATCTAGTTATATCCTGAAAATCCATCCATGAAGGAGAACACCGAGAACTGAGTCGTATTGTCGACCAATACATCAATGTGAGGTAATGGGAAGTCATCCTTTGGGCTAGCTCTATTCAGATCCCGGTAATCCACACACATCCATACTTTGCCATCCTTTTTAGGCACTGGTACAATGTTAGCAACCCACGGCGGGTAACTAGTTACAGCAAGGAAACCGGCGTCCCATTGTTTTTGTACCTCTTCTTTTATCTTCATGGCCATATCCGGACGAGTATGGCACAACTTCTGTTTCACGGGAGGACAATCTTCTTTTAGTGGAAGCTTGTGCATAACAATGTCGGTATCCAGACCTGGCATGTCTTGGTATGACCAAGCAAAGACATCAATGTACTATCGCAGCATGCCAATAAGTTGTTCCTTCACTGGATTTTGCAGGCGGGCCCCGATCATCACTTCCTTCAAGTCTTCTTCGGTACCAAGATTAACTGTCTCAACTTCCTCCCGATGAGGAGTGATAATCTTCTCCTCTTGCCGTAACAGTCTGGCTAGTTCTTCAGGTATCTCATAATCTTCTTCAACCCCTTCATCAGCTTGATTAATCGGATTGTCGAAGTCATACGAAATCATAGCAGTGTCGTTGTCGGTGCAGTCTGGAGGGCACTCTCTGCAAGGGTTTAGATTTGTTCATTTTAGTGATCAGTTTTATCTTGTTTAGAAAAAGTGAAAATGAAGTTATTATTTTGTAAAAACATTGCCATTTTATTTTTGTACAAAAAAATGAAAAATGAAAAACAGTGAGCGGAAAAAGAGAGACTCATTTGCAAAAGATGTCCTAATATTCATTAATTGATCATTTGCACAAAATACAAGATGGCCCGATCACAAAATGAGTCCTGACACCCTGGGCAAGATGCAGGACTTATAACATGCTTAAAGACAGGAAATAATAATTACTCTGCAAGAGTAACTCTTATAATTTCCTGGGAAGACCAGTTTGAGACTTGGTTCCCCGGGATCCTTGGACGTATCCAGTTTTCCAAGTTGCGTTCATCTTCTTCCTCGTCTTCCAGACTATTCACAACATCCGGGGTAAGCATTCCCCCGCTGACAAATTTGGGCTCCATTGCAGCCTCTGGTTGATCTTGTCGAGTTGGTCTGTAACCCAACCCGAATCTGTCGTCTTTCTTTTCAACTGGAAGTAGCTTGCCCTAGCCTTGAGCGGTACCCTCCTCAACAACCTTCCAGGCTTGTTGATATGAAGTGATGGAAGTTCCAGATACAGCAGTTGCTTCATTGATGTTAAGGGCCTCAAAACCCTGACTCATAGTTTCATGGATCTCCCCATCCATCTCTATATACTTGTAAGTAGCCAGCTGGCTAACGAAGATGTCTTCCTCCCCGCAGATTGTGATGATCTGGCCTTCCCACTCAAATTTTAACTTCTGGTGAAGGGTAGATGTAACAGCGCCAGCGGCGTGAATCCAGGGTCTACCCAACAGACAGTTGTAGGCCGACTATATGTCCATCACGAAGAAGGTGGTTTTAAAGGTCTGAGGGCCAATCAACACAGGTAAATCAATCTCTCCAAGCACTGATCTCTTAGAGCCATCAAATGCTCTCACCACCAAGTTACTTGGACGCAATGCCAAGCCATCATACTCCTGCTTCACCAAGGCTTTCTTTGGGAGGACATTGAGCGAAGACCCAGTGTCCACCAGTACATGAGAAATAACAGCACCTTTGCATTCTAAGGTGATATGTAAAGCCTTGTTATGATTGCGTCCCTCTGTCGTTAAATCAACATTTGTGAAGCCCAGTCCATGACTGGTGTTAACATTTGCAACCACTGTTTCCAGCTGATTAACCGTAATCTCTTCCGGCACATATGCTGCGTGCAGGACCTTCAACAATGCATTCCTGTGGGCTTCGGAACACATTAGCAATGATAATATAGATATTTTGGAGGGTGTCTGATGAAGCTGGTACACCACTTTGTAATCACTCTTTTTTATTATTCTCATGAACTCGTCCACCTCTTGTTCAAAAGTCGTCTTCGAAGTTTCTTTAACAGTTGGCTCTTCAAGTACCACATTCTTCCCTTTTGCCTTAGCAGCAGCTTCTGCTTCAGCATCGGGTCTTGGTGTTTGTGAGGCAAAAAGGCGTCCGCTTCTGGTGAAGCCTCCGCCTCCCACAACATTGTCAACTTGTGGTGAAGAGGTTGATGAGTCTAGAGTGATCTTCTTTTCTTTGCAGTAGAGATCAGAGCCGTAGTGCCAAGGTATGGCATTACTGCTTTCATAAGGAACGGGTCCAGGTACCGTAATGGTAACCGGACTGACAGCTGCAGCGGAAGGAACTGTGATGGTATGCGGGTCGTAATAGATTGTGACTGGAGATCTGACAGGAGATGTTGCAGTTTGTTGTTGGAAATTGTTGTTGGGATGAACATTTGCTGGGTCATAATAGATCGTGACCGTTGAGATATCTTCATCAGTGTTTGCTGGTGTTGTAGGCGTTTCCGTTGATAAAATGGGTGCTGATGTTGTAGAAGTAAATGTTGCTGAACTCTGATCTGTCGAAATAATGGATAGAGTGATTGTTGGAGTTGTGGATGAATCAGTGGGAATGATAGTCGTTGCTGTTGTAGGAGGATCTGTTGTTGCTGAAGAAAGAATTGTTGATGTTGTAGGAGAATTCATTGCTGCTGAAACAAGAGTAGTTGAAGGAGCTGTTGTAGTAATTTGCAGAATTCCATATTTTATGAGGCCATCTATGCCAAACCTTAGCTTCTCACAACCATTGATAGCAATTTTGCACGATTCGCAGCAGGCCCCACAGCCCGGGAACACTTGACATCTTAAGAGTTGAACCTTAACTTCTGCCAACAGTGTTTTGATCTGTGTAACACTATCAATTAGTGCAGATGGTTGGTCCTCTTCTATGGCATTAATCCTGGGGCCACCTTGATTGGGCATAGGATTTCTGTTAACATTTGGGGGAGGTGCGAAATTGAGAGCTTTGGAATCGACCAAATCCTGAACCTTCATTTGCAAGGCTCTACACTTCTCAGTATTGTGACCAGGTGCGTTAGAATGAAAGGCACACCTGGTGTTAGCATCATAATTCTTCAGGAGATTAAGAGGATCCGGTGGAGCCAACGTCCTTAACTCAACTAGGTTAAGCTTCAGGAGTTGTGGCAGTAAAGCGGCATAAGGCATAGGGATGGGATCAATTACCCTACTTGCCTGAGATGGCCTCTGCTGAAAGGGGCGTTGCTGTTGGTTGTTGTTGTTATTGTTGTAAGTTCTTTGTTGCGGAAAATGAGATTGTTGTTGATAGTGATGTTGTTGTTGTTGAGGATAAAGTGGTTGCTGTGGAAATGGAGCCGGGATAGTAACGACTGCTACTGATCTGTGACAATATTGGGGTCTTCCCCTGCTTGCATGGATAGCATTCGTTTCACCTGACCTTCGGGGTCCTGCAAAAGGTTTCTGGGGTTGTTGGAGGAGCTGGCACCATTGTCAGAGATTTTTCCCATCTTTAAAAGACTTTCAATTCTCTCACCAGCTATAACTACATCGGCAAAACTAGTGGAAGAGACAGCAGCAAGCCTATCAATATAAGTTCCTTGCAAGGTGTTCATAAACATGTCGGCCATCTCTCTTTCAGACATGGGTGGCTGGACAGCAGCAACAAGCTATCTCCACCTATGAGCATAATCATGAAAGCTTTCCCTTGAAGACTGAGACATGCCCATTAGAAGAGTTCTGTTAGGGGCCATGTCTAGGTTGTACTGGTATTGCCGGATGAAGGCTTCGGCCAAGTCTTTCTAACATCTTATAGTGGCCCTTGTCAGATGTGAATACCATTCTCTTGACGCTCCAGTCAGGCTGTCCTCAAAATAGAACATCCATAACTTCTCATCCATGGTATAAGCCTTGAGTCTCCCTAAGAAGGATTGCAGATGAGTACGCGGGCATGAGGTACCGTTATATTTCTCAAAGCCAGGGGGTTTGAATTTGTGGAGAATCCTCACTCCATCTACCAACCCCATATCCATTACGTCAAAGCCTAAGGAGTTCTGAGATTCCAAAGACCTTAGCTTTTCAACAATCTCATCCAGTCTTTTGTCATACACTTCATCCCCAGCCCCAATAACAGTGAATTGTTCTTCTTGGGGATCCTCTTGCAGGATTCTGCCCCCAGCAGTATTACCTTGAACATTCCTTGTGCCATTAACATCTGGGTTCAAATGGGGCCCATATTCTGGTGGGTCGATACGGGGCTGTCCTCGTTCATTATTGCTAGTTCCTCCTGTTCCCAGGTGTGGCTCTTCAGGTGTCCGCCTTTCTACCAGCTCTCTCAGTCTCTCTTGGCTCTGAGCCAAGCCAGTCATTACAGCCATAAATTGGGTCATTTGGTTTCTCATCTCGACCCTTTCGTTTTCCATTTGATTTCTCTCTTCATTCAGGTCCTGCTGTACCTGATCCATCTGAATGCCTGGAAGGTTGTTTCGCGTTGGGTACCGGTGTGTGCGGTTGGCAGGGAACACTCGGCGACAAGCAATGTTTCCTGAAAGCACAACAAAGTGAGAAACAAAGAATAAACAAAAACCTACAAAACAAAGAAAATGTTAGTATGCAATGCATTATGCTTATTTGTTTTCCAAGGTATCCAGTTTGATTCTTGGTTTTGACCTTTCCAGACCTAGAGGAGATGCTTGATGATGCCGAGAGAAAGCCCAATAAAACAAACTGATATATTACAAATGATGAAAAACACATAGTCTGTTTACAATACAAGTCCATGGTGGGTCAAAAATACAACAAAAAGGAAAAGTACATCAAAAGAAAGGAAATACAAGCAAAAGGAATCAGACATCCAGTCCATAGTCATCTTCCCTGTCTTCCTTCAGGAGTGCCTCAGTCACTGGACCAGCTGGGTGCTCTGTGATGGTCCTAATGAGGAGGTTCCTGGTAGCAATGGAATTAGTCAACTTCTTATGCCTGTCTTGATCTTTTGATCTCTTTAACCCCCTCGGAGCTTTAATTCTGATATCTCCTTCTGAGCTGCCAACAAAGCTTCCTACTGCTTCTTCTTATTGGCCTCCAGCTGCTCAATCTTGGCCTGAGTCCTCTGGTCTTCTTATGCACGGGCTTCGGTGATCCTGATCCACCTAGCCTGGCTCTCCTCCAGGTAATGCTCAGCCCTAGATTTCTGAATCTTGGCCTCCTTGCAGGCATTCTTCAATATTTATTCCTCGGCTCTTGCTTTCCTTATGTAGTCACCTGTCCTCTCAATCTTGGTCAGATGCTCAGTCTTGAGTCTTTCCAATCTTTCAATGTCCAGACGACCGCCATTTCTTTCCCAAAGAGTCTTCTTCAATGCCTCAGATAGTTGATTATTCCTCTCTTTCAGCTTTTCAAATTCCTCCAGGCTAACAGTTGATGTAGGCTGTACTGTAGAAGGTCCAGGTGTGTCTTCCAAGGTGAAAGGCATCCTAGTGATCTGAGCTCTAGTACGGGACCAGTCAGAATATTGGGCTGAAGCAACATTGTTACATCTTCCAAGGATGGTTGTCCCTTTGGTCTGGATGTTGTCCCAAGCCCAAGCAGCTTGCCTGACAACAGCTGAATTAGGTTGCACTTCACAGTATAGGGTCTCAGCTAAATCCTGTCCTCTGGGAGGGTGAACCAAGGAATATCCCAATTGTCTCTTAAACAACAAAGGGTTGTAGTTGATGCAACGTTTTACTCCTATTAGAGGTACATTAGGGTACTGCCCACAGTTGGTAATAATATCTTTGCCTTTGGTGCTCTGGGTGCACCATCTGATATCATCTGATGTTAAGGCAATGAACCTCTTGGCCCAATTCTTCTGTTGGTGTGGGTTCAAGAAAGCATCTGACTTAGGCAGGTGTCTGAGTAGCCAAGAGTAGAACAAGCGAGCACAACATCTGACCAACTTCCCCCTTTGTTTTTCATTTCTCTGATGGATGGAGTAGTAAAAATCTCCTAGCAATGTAGGCACTGGGTTCCTTAGCAGAAACAAGTGGATGGCATTCTTACTCACAAATTTAGGCTCATCTGCAAACAATATATCCCCATATATGCTGAGGGCTAAAAGTGAATAGACTGCCCTCCATTCTCCCAATGTAGCCTTCAGGATGGCCTGAGAAATCAAGAAGTCCAGATGTAAACCAGGAATCCCAGCTTTTGTTGTCATGTTTTGCTCAATGAGGGCAGGCTCCAAATGCAGTGCCCTTGCTATCTCTTCACTTCTGGGAGCAGTCATTTTTGGGTTGAAAGGGATCCCTCCTCTGATAGGCACTCCAATCAATAAGGAAAACTCTTCCAGTAGAGGCCCCATCTGGAAATCTAGAAACGTGAAGCACCTGAGTGGGCGGGATTAGAACTACAAGCATGTGTGGATCATGCTTCTCTGAGAAGAATCAAGATCCATGACCATGTCTAAAATACCCCCATAGTGCTCTCTGAACAGTGGGATGTGGTCAGGTGTGATGAGTGACTGGACCTGCCTGATACCAGTCAATATGGGCTCAAAGAAGTGATAAGATATGTTGCTTTTCCTTGGAATATCCATGAGTGCTGGTGAGGAAGCTGAAGACAAATGCTGATGAAGATCACAGACTGAAATGCTGGAGATAAGTCTCTGACAGACTGATGCAGGTGAGTCTCTGACAGACTGAAGGAGGTGCTGAAGGAGATAGCTGAAGCAGAGGTCTAAGCAATAGAAGGGGTCAAAACCAAACCAAGTATGATATGATGGATACCCTGAAAAACAAATAAACAAATGTTAAATGATACAATGATGATATATGCAAATGATATGCAAGGGTTTGTGATCAAGAGCTGGATCTGATTATCTGCCTTGGTATAAGGTCCATGTATGTTCAAAGGTCCGAATGGAGGCTCAGAAATCCAGTAACCAAGGTGGGGGACTCAAATAAAAAGTCACATGTCCAGGGTTAATCACAAGAACTGTCCAAAGTGAAGTATTCTTAAACAAAACAGTAACAGGGTATGATGTGGCCAAGGGTTCCTGCAAACCTATAAACAACCCAACCCCCTCACATGTAATGTTCTAGAACAAGGATCCTCATACTTGGATCAGTTATGAGAAGTGTAAACACTTCTAACCCGGAGGTACAATGTTTACAATAACCATAAAAGATCCTCCTCTAATTCACCCCAGATTCTGAAGGTCAAAATAAAAGTCATCCAGACTTAGCAGGCTTCCCAGATAGCCCTAGCACTACAGGAAATCTGTAGCACAGAGTTCTCAAGAAGAAACCCACATCTGAACCGTGTTTCATATTCCCGCACCAGACCAAAATGGAATGGGAAAGAATATGAACCACTCTAGCCTAGGTGTCACTCAGGTCCCAGGTATAGGACCTTAATCTCTCAATGGAACCCCACCCACCAAAACAAAATCCAGATCCAGCAATGATAATGACAGTATGATGTATAAAAAAAACTATAAAGAAAGCAGTAAATAAAGTTGTACATAAAGCAATAAAGAAAATAAAAAAAACACAATTAGCACATAACACCCCAGTAAAAAAATATCAAACAAGCGCTAGGAGGAACCCACAAAAAGAACCAGAAGCCCTGGTTGCAATATAAGGATCCCCAACAGAGTCGCCAAGCTGTCGCTCCCACCTGATGACACATGGCCAAGAGGGGTACAGACGCGAACGGTTGGCGAAAGAGAGAGAATATGAAGATGAATTGAAAAGAGTCGCCAGCTAGGCATTTTTATCCCGAAGGAAATGTAATGTTGCATGAACCTAGAAAAGAAATGGATAAGACGATCGCAAACCAGAGAAACTGAGAAAGGGGGTTGGTTACAACCTGGTAAGGTATTAGCACCCAGATTGTCCGTCGTACTCGACGGGATCCACGCTTAAAAGATTTGTGTTTAAAGGGGTAGTGTCAGTGCTATCTGTGTGCAAAAACCGGAAAAGAATGTACAGGTGTCAGTGCAAAAGAGATGTGGAGTGAATTGCTCAAGAATGAGGCTTAAAGAATAATGCTGGAAGAGGGGGAATATACAGAGACTTTTGTTCGATAACTGTTAAGTTATGCCTACGTATCCTCTCGTGCAATGAGGAAGTCAGAACACCGTAGTTCGACTCAAAGAGACTGAAAGATAAATTGACTGATGAACTGCTTGCTTGTCTATGCTCAAGTGTATGACATGTTTGGCTCAGGTGCTAACTGTCTTGCAATAGACGGAAGAAGCGAGTTCTCGTTTGTGAGTGAATGAGGTGAGAAAAGAATCCCGAAGGAGACGATTATTGTTTGTTTTTGGTATTTTTAATCTTTTATTGCTTTTTGTGTTTGTCATAAGTTAATGAGCGTAAGCCTAAACCAAGGGTTAGTAAACTCATCACATCTTCCCTCTGATTAGGGGTAATGAGAATACCTTAAGTATGAAGTAAACACCTCACACTTAATCACCATGATGTAGAATTAAGATCATTAACCTACTTACAATTATTTAGATGTTTTTGGAGTTTTTGTTTAGTGTTAAGTAATGAGTTTAAGCCATAATCAAGGATTTAATGGACCCATTACACCATCCTAATAGAAGGATAATAG
The DNA here is from genome assembly GCA_963966055.1 of Lathyrus aphaca. NCBI lineage: Eukaryota > Viridiplantae > Streptophyta > Magnoliopsida > Fabales > Fabaceae > Lathyrus > Lathyrus aphaca. The sequence continues at coordinate 320,588,308 of OZ014521.1, read as the reverse complement.
ATGAGAACATTTAAGCTGAGGAAGATACCTCAACTTAATCCATGATTAAGGATTAACCTCATGACAAAACAAAGCCTTTATTAGAGTGGATTTTAGTTAATGGTAAGATTAAGAAGTGAATTTTATGGTTTGTAAGACAACTTGAGGGGGACTTGTCCATTAACAATAGGGTTAGTCCTTCTTAACCCATTAAGGAAGAATTAGAACCCTAATGCAAGGCCCAAGTTACAAGCTTATTGTCTTAGTTATTATTAGATGGATTGATTAAAGGATTTAAACACATCAAGGGTTCAACACTTAGGATTAAATTTATACACTCCATCCTAAGAGAAGAATGCAGGCATAACCTTAATCACAAAGCCTTAAAACCTTGAAGGTTTAGTCCCTGATTATGAGATGAGAAGAGAAGACACAAAAGATGACACAAAGGTAAAACTAATGGAGAACTAATCAAACCCTAATTGTGATCGTGCTTGTATGTTCCTAGGGTTTATGAGGCTTGCAAGAGATCTTCAAGAAGAGCCACCAAGGAAGAAGCAGATGAAAGGAGGAGAAGCAGAAGAAACAAGTCAACTTACTTCACTTAAGAAGATAAGTTGCTTGAAGAAAGAAGGTGAAGAAGAAACATGAATGAGCAAGCTCACTCTAATACAAATACAAAATGCAGCAATGAATGCAAAAGAGAGATGAAAAGAGATTGTGAAAGTTCATGAAATAACATGAAATGGAATGAATGCATAACATGGCAAATGGATGATGCAATGATCAAACATGATTATAATGTGTCCTAAGATGTCTTAGAAGTCATGTGGATGCATAAAATGTCATGGAAAATTCTTATATGAATGCTTATGCAAGATGTATGCAAAGGAAGATGAGAAATTAGGGTTTTCATGCAACATGAGATGCAAAACTCAAAAACAGAAGCAAATGACAAGATAAAAAATTAAAAATGCAATCAAAAGAACCCTAAACCTACATGATATCACACCCCAAAGGAGGAGACCTAACTCTTAACCCTAAGGGACTTATGATTTTTCTAAGTTTTCTAGGGTTTTAAGGTACCTAAAGGGAAAAAATGCCAATCAAATAAAAAATGCAGAAGCAATTCATGAAAAAATTATTTTAGAAACTACATTTCAAATGAAGATCAATGCAAAAAGAACCATGGTCATACCATTCTTGGTTAGGCAGAAAATAATTCCTTAAGTTAGGGTTCAAAAATGAGATTTTATGAACCATAAATTCAAAGAAAAAATGTCAAAATGATTCAAAACCAAAAATAAATTCATGTGGATGGTATGACAATATCTCTAAATGTTTAAAGATGCAATATGAATTTTTTGGGATTTTTTAGAAACCTAAATGATATTTTAATTAATTAATTTTCATTAATTAATTAAAATAAACAATTAAATGTCTAAAAAATGATTTTTTAATGAAAAAAATAAAAATAAAAATATATTTGGGTTGAGAAAATTATTTGGAATTAAAATGCTGAATACAAATATTTTTGAGATTTTTTAACTATTTTAAATAATTCGTGCAAAATAAATAAGAAAAATGTGAAATAAAAATGAATTAAATAAAAGTAAGCTGAATCAAGGGCTCATATTCAAAGTTGGGAGATTTTGGTTGACTGGCGCATTTTTTAATGGCTTGGATCAATCCTGGCTAATTAATCATATTTTAATTAAATTAATCTGAAATTAATTTAATGAGTCAATCAGGTCCATCCATTCTCCTAACTTAATCAAAATCCAAGGGCCCACAACGTATCTGGAGATTAAACCCTAATTAGGGCTAATCACTCTCAGGTGACCGGAGGGGAGCTCCGGTCATCTTCTCCGGCGAAACAAAAACCCTAAGTCTCTCTACAGGCCACCCCACCCCAAATTAACTGCCCAGAAATGATCCCCTACCCAAACTAAACTCAAATCAACCTTCAAACATGATTTATAACACATAAACATGGAGAATCGAAGAAGAACAAAAATCTGGACAAAAATTCAGAAGCTCATAACATGCTCATTTCTTGACTATTTTCAATTCTAAAAGCATCAGTGTGATCCCCATAACATATATTTTCATTTTGTAACAAAAAATCTAAGCTCTGAAAAGTTTTGTTTTTGAGGTTACCTGAGCTGATGAACTGCAAATGTGAGCTTTCAGGGCCTCTCCTTAGTTTAAAAAGTCTCCTCTGATCCTCCTGAGGCTAATGGAATGCTTCAAAACCTTTGATGGTGGCTAGTTTGAAGGTTCCAGTTATGGTGTAGCAGAATTTGAGGTTTGTGTTTGTGATGTTTCAGGCCATTCCAATGGCTGGTTTGTGTTCTATGGGTGATTTCTGAATGGACGGTGAAAGAATTTCTGAAGTTTGATGGATGGTTTGAGAGAATCGAAGAAGGGAAGGTTTTTGCAAGTTTTGTGCAATCTGATTGTATATCTGTTCTGAGCTTGTGTGAGGCTTGTTTTATGATCCTTATGCAATCCCTAAACTATTGGAATGGGTCAGAAGACTTGACATGCACTGTGGGAATGGTATGGAGCAATTGGCCAAAAAGTCAATAGTTGGTGTACTTCAAGCATGGGCCATGACAGAATCTATCTTAGGGATGCTCTGAGTTCAGCTGTCTTCAAGGATGGCCATGGGATGATTTAGAGTGATCAGAAGTGGATAGATGGTGAGATGTCACATGTTTTGCATTTTCACAACTTGTTGCACTTTGAGATATTTGGTCATGGAGATGTCTCATTCAATGTTGAATTTTGGTCATGAAGTGTTACATGATGTTTCTATGATGCTTTGAGATCATTTAGAAACCAAACCAACCCTTAGAAATCATTCTTGCAAGAGTCCCTCTTTTGAGAATTTATGAAAAATGGCTTATGGAAGCTTGTGATCGAAGGCATGAGACTTTGTGAATTTTGTGCAATTCTGATTTTGGCAAGTTGCAATATGTTGTAATGATACATAGAAGTCATTTAGAGGTCTTGAAAATGCTTAGAACTTGAATTTGCAAAAATCCCTCTTTGGCATGAAACTTGAAATTATGTGATTTTGCCAACTTTGGAAAACCATAACTTGAGTTCCATAATGAATTAGGACCTGTTCTTGTACTTTTTGAAAATGGAATGATGCAATCTACAACTTTCATGACCAACAATTTTTCAATTGAAGCATTTTTGGTTGAGAAAGAGGAGGTTGAAAAACTTTCCCAAAATGGAAAGTTTACATTACAAGTCATTTCCATTTTTGGCAACTTTTGGTTTAGCTCACTTTCCTTCAATTTTATGAACTTCTAAGCACTTAATTGATCAAATAAAGACCATACAACTTCAATTTGACGGAAAATCCACTTTGGTTCCATGGATGGGGGCCTCAGATGCCCTGATTTTGCTCTGACTTGCTCAGGAAGTTACCCAGGGATCAAATGACTTCCACAATGAATTTCTTCATCAAACTTGGTATGCATGATCCTTATAACATATTGAGACCAATAGAAACAAGAATGACCAAAAAATTTGGATTTATGGCCTCTGAAACCAAAACCCTAATTTCAGGTCATCTGTGTAGTTAGACCCTGGCTCTGCTTCCATGCTTTGCAAGTTCTTGTGATTCTTTGACTTCCTTGATCTTTGGAGGATAAAATATGATGATTGAACCTACATGGACCCTCTTGAATTGACTGATGGCCTTTTGAGTGGCTCAGAAGGATCTTGGATGGCTCAAATCACAAACCCTAGATGCAAATGAACCTGAACTAATGCAGTGAAGAAAAAATGTAACATGAAATGGTATGATTAAACTTATGCAAATGTGAAAGATCACAAGCCATGGTGTGAACTTAGTGAGGGAAAATTTGGGGTGTTTACAGAAGAGACAGAGACTTTTGTTCGATAATAGTTAAGTTATGCCTACGTATCCTCTCGTGCAATGAGGAAGTCAGAACACCGTAGTTCGACTCAAAGAGACTGAAAGGTAAATTGACTGATGAACTGCTTACTTGTCTATGCTCAAGTGTATGACTTGTCTGGCTCAAGTGCTAACTGTCTTGCATTAGACGGAAGAAGTAAGTTCTCGTTTATGAATGAGTGTGATGAGGATAGAATCCCGAAGGAAACGATTATTGTTTGTTTTTGTGTTTTTAGTCGTTTATTGCTTTTTTTTTTGTGTTTGTCATAAGTTAATGAGCTTAAGCCTAAACCAAGGGTTATTAAACTCATCATATCCTCCCTTTGATTAGACATAATGAGAATACCTTAAGTATGAGATAAACAACTCAACTTAATTACCATGCTGATGTAGGATTAAGAACATTAACCTACTTGTGATTATTTAGATGTTTTTGAGTTTTTGTTTAGTGTTAAGTAATGAGTTTAAGCCATAATCAAGGATTAGTGAACTCATTACACCATCCTAATAGAAGGATAATAGATGAGCACACTTAAGCTGAGCAAGATACCTCAACTTAATCCATGATTAGGGATTAACCTCATGACAAAACAAGCCTTTATTAAAGTGGATTTTAATTAAGGGATAAGATTAAGAAGTGGATTTTAAGTTTGTAAGACAACTTGAGGGGGACTTGTCCATTAAACACAAGGGTTAGTCCTTCTTAACCAATAAAGGAAGAATTAGAACCCTAATGCAAGGCCCAAGTTACAAGTTAATGTCTTAATGATTATTAAGATGGATTGATTAAGAGGTTTAAACAAATTAAGGGTTTAACACTTAGGATTAAAGTTATACACTCCATCCTAAGAGAAGGATGCATACATAACACTAATTCCAAAGTCCTAAAGCCTTAAAGGTTTAGTATCTAATGATGATGTGAGAAGTGAGGCACAAAGAAGACTCAAAGGTAGAGACTAAATGGGGACTAATAACAACCCTAATTATTATCATGCTTGGATGTTCCTATGGTTTATAAGGCTTGAGAAAGATCTTCAAAGAAGCCACCCATGGAAGAAGCAGATGAAAGAAGGAAGAAGCAGATGAATAAGTTACTTACTTCACTGAAGAAGATAAGTAACTTAGAGAAAGAAAGTGAGATATGAACATGAATGAGAAATATCACTCTAAGACAGTGAAAAATTCAGCAAGGATGCACATGAAGAAGATGAAGAGAAGTGAGAAGTGAAGGCAAATTCACTTCTCAAATTACTTACCACCTGAAAATGTTAGCATAAGAAAGAGATGAAGTGAAATGAAGCACATGTAATGACAAAGAAACAAAACCAGAAGCAAACACATGATGCAAATGATGTTATGAGATGATGCAAAGGCATACCAAGTGTTATGAATGTTCATATGAGAGATTGGATGCAAATGAAGCATGCTTTGAAGTATGAAAACACATGTATGTTTATGAAATGAAATGGATGTAAAACATAGCAAATGTATGAAGGAATGACCAAGAAATGTTCAAGCAATGTATTAAGATGTCTAAGATGGCATACAAGTGCTTAGAATGTCATGACAAGTTCACATGTTCATGCAATGCAATGTAAGATGCAAGTATGGATGCAAGATTAGGGTCACATGAAAGGATGAGATGCAAATGATCAAAACAGAAGCAATTCACATAATAAAAAAATTGGAAATGAACTCAAAGGAACCCTAACCCCATATGATATCACACCCCAAAGGAGAAGGTCCAACTCTTAACCTAAAAGAGGTTATGATTTTTCTAAGTTAACTAGGGTTTTTGGGTACCTTAAGAGGAAAAATGCAAATTAAAATGAAAATGAAAGATACATTCATGACAAAAATATCCTAGAAACTACATGCTATGTGGAAAACAATGCAAAAATAATCATTGTCAAACCTTTCATGGTTAGGCAGAAAAGAATTTTCAAAGTTAGGGTTCCAAGAAGGGAATTTTATGAACCCTAAATTCAAGAAAAATGTCAAAATTGGATCAAAACCAAAAAGAAATTTGTATGAATGGTTTGAAAATGTTTCTAAATGTCCTAAGATGCAATGTGATTTTTTTTGTGATTTTTGGAAACCTAAATGGTATTTTAATTAATTAATTTCCATTAATTAATTAAAATAAACATTAAAATATTTTTAAAATGATTTTTTAATGCAAAAAATAAAAATAAAAATGTCTTTGGGTGAAGAAAAATATTTGAAATTAAAATGCAGAAGAAAATATTTTTATGATTTTTCTAGGAATTTTAAATAAAAATGATAAAGAAAATGGAATTTAAATGAAATAAAAATTAAAATAAAGGGAAGTCAACTGATCTAATGGTTCAGGTTTGAACTTACTTTGACTGCGCGCGCATATGTGGGGCTGAGATTGAATCTGGCTAAATGAATTAATTAACTTAATTAATTAAAAATTAGGGTTAAGTGGATGCATCTGATCTGTCCAAACACGCGGCAAGCTAAATCCAAAGGCTCATATTCAAACTGACGCGCTAACCCTAATTAACTAACCTAATCACTTTCAGGTGACCGGAGCAAGCTCCGGTCATCTTCTCCGGCAGGACCCTCAACCTAACTTCTTCCCTAGGTTATTTCCAAAGCTCTAAAGCTCCAGATCACATCATATAACAACCCTAAGCATGAATCAAACATCAAAACACATTTATTTTGCATCAATCATGAGAATCAAACAAAAACATGTTTCACGGGAAATGTTTCAGAAGTTCATGAAATCCTTAATACGCAACCATTTTCAAAAATAAAGACATCATCATGATCAACACATCACATAGATTCATTTAGGCACTTAAAATTACATTTCTGGAAAAACAGTTCTTGAGGTTACCTGAGCTTGAGTTTTCTCAGTTTGGCACTTTCTGGACCTCTCTCTTGTGCAAATGGACTCCACTTGATCCCCTGATGCTATTGCAATGCTTTGAAAGTGTTTAGAATGGCTGGATTGAGAGGTTACACTCCAACTGGTCTGAAATCGTGTTTGTGTTTGGCTGGCTTTTAGGGCTTGGTAATGGTTGGGAAATGTTCTATTGATGATGGTGAGTTGAATGGTGAAGTTTATTTGAAGTTTGAGTGGCTGGACAGAGTGTTTCGAAAGTTTGAAGCTTGAAGGTGATTTTGTGAAACTTGGTGTGTGTGTTGTTATGAGCTCCAATGTTGTGTGAGTTAGCTTGCTTTGAGTCCACATAACATTGTTTGATATAGGTCAGAAAGTGGGTGGTGGCCTGTGGTGATTGGTATGGGCAAGTTGCCAAAATGTCAACATTATGTGTACTTGAAGTATGGGCTATGGCAGGGGTTGTTCAAGAGCATGTCTGGCCTCAACATTGATCAAGGAGAGCCGTGGGATTGAAATTATGCAGCTGGCACAAGTGGAAGCATGGTTACAAGAGATTTTGCAAGTGTTATGCATTTTGCCCCTTTTGTGATTTCTTGTGATGCAAGCCATAGAAACTTGTGATTCTTTGGGAAATTTTGGTCACAATGCAATGTATTATGTTTGTATGATGCTTAGAGAGTGATTATAGGTCACAAAATGACTTGGTATGTGAAATTGCAAAAAATCCTCTTTGGTGTGAAAGTGAGAAGTATAGGATTTTTGCCAACTTTGCAAGGCCATAACTTGAGTTCCATAATGAATTAGAACTTTTTCTTGTAATTTTTGAAAAGGGAATGATCCAATCTACAACTTTCATGACCAACAATTTTTCATTTGAAGCATTTTTGGTTGAGAAAGAGGAGGTTGAAAAACTTTCCCAAAATGGAAAGTTTCCATTACAAGTCTTTTCCATTTTTGGCAACTTTTGGTTTAACTCAAATTTCTTCAAATTTCTGAACTTCCAAGCACTTTAATGATCAAATAAAGATCATATAACTTCAATTTGATGAAAATACCACTTTGGTTCCATTGTTGGGGGCCTCAGATGCCCTGATTTTGCTCTGACTTACTCAAGAAGTTACCCAATGAACATATGACTTCCACAATGAATTTCTTCATAAAACTTGGTACACATGATCCTTATAACATATTGAGACTATTAGAAACAAAAATGACAAAAAAATTTGGATTTATGGCCTCTGAAACCAAAACCCTAATTTCAGGTCATATGTGCAGTGAAACCCTAGCTTTGCTTCCATGCTTTCCAAATTCTTGTGATTTTTTGACTTTATTGATCTTTGAGGGATATAATATGATGATAGAACACACATGGACCTTCTTGGAATGCTTGGAGGCCTTTGGAATGACTCAGACGGACCCTTGGATTGCTCAGGTCACAAACCCTAGATGCAGATGAACTTGAACTATGCAGATGAGACAAATATGCAATGTGATGTGGTATGCTTATGCTTATCCAAACATGAAAGATCACAAGCCAATGGTAAAATTAGTGAGGGAAAATTTGGGGTGTTTACAGCTGCCCCTATTCAAACATGAGTTAGCTGTGCAGGATGTAAGCGCATGGCTTAACAGACAAACAAGATAACTTGTGGTTGAATACCAAGGACAGTCCAAAATTTGCACTCACTGGGGAGAAGAAGAAAAGGGATATATATTGTAAAAGAAAGTATAGTATGATTATCAAATGAAAGCGATGGAGGACGACCATCGAGCAGAGGACGACTGCTGGGGATAAAGTAATGACCGGGACAACCGACATGCTGGGGAAATAAAGAGATCATGACGGGGAAGACCATCATGCTCGGAAAGTAAAGTAAACAATGATGGGGACGACCATCAGGTTCAAAGAATAAATGAAATATTTATGAGGGACGGTCATCAAAGGTGAAGGACGATCACCTAGCAGGGGACGGCTGCTCTTTATCACGACATAGGACGAATGTCGGATAGAAAAAGGTCGACGATGGGGAAGGCCATCGGATAAGCATGATGGGGGACGATCATCAAGAGGTGAAGGATGATCACCTAGAAGGGTACGGCTGCTCTCGGGGTTTGTATCATGACATAGGACGAATGTCAGATAACAAGATCAACGATGGAGACGACCATCAGATAAAATGATGAAGGAAGATCATCAAAAGGCGAAGGACGATCACCTAGCAGGGGACAGCTGCTAAATATCACAACATAGGACAAATGCCGGATAGGAACGAGTTCCAATAATGGAGACTCCGCTGGGGAAAGGGATGAGGGACGGTCATCCAAAGGTGAAGGACGATCACCTAACAGGGTACGGCTACCGAAAGTATCACGACATAGGACGAATGTCGGATACAAGAAAGTTGTTTTGTTGGTGACTTGCTGAGGAATGGTAAACACGGACGAGTGCTTACGCTTAAGAAATAAAAGGTATAAGTGTTTTGACACTGTGTATAGACTAAAGATTCAGACGAGCATCCTTAAGACCATGATACAGACGAGTATCGGTAGAAACAAACGCTAACGCATGCTCAGAGATGATGGTATAGACGAGTACTAACTGGTTAACAAAGAACACGGCCGAGTGTCGAATCTGTGTGGAATAAATGTATATACAAGATACGGACGAGTATCTGTATAAGTATGAACAAGTATTGTGAAGTATGAGCAAGACACGGACGAGTGTTCAACTTGCTGGGGAAGGGTGTGACATGGACGAGTGTTAGAAGAGAAAGTGTATAAGTTATGAACAACCATTTGTATATGAGAGTGTAAAATGTGTTTCGGTGACCTAGTGGGGATAGGATGACACAGACGGGTGTCGATAAGAGTGTATTATGGAGAAGTGTTTGGTTTGCAACTAGTGATTGGGCAACCATGCTGGGGAAGGGTGACACGAACGAGTGTCAAAAGGGTATGTATAGGTTTCTGGATGCAAAAAGGATGTTTTTTGCTCATATCTGCGGGGGATGATATGACACGGACGAGTGTCGTAAGAGTATATATGAACATGTATCTGTGTTGGAGAGTGCAAAAGGGGACGTTTTGGCTTTTTACTTGCAAGGGATGCGAGTTTTTATATACATTGCTGATGAGATACTGAGGGTATTTGCAGGTGACTGGCTCGAACCTGGCTTGTGATCATGCAAATGTTTGATTTTTGCCATAATGCTCCGTATTAGACGAAATGCTACGCTCTGTGGGGAAAATGATGTGAATGCTATGATTATGCAAAAGAGAAACTGATCCGAGATTCGAATCCTGCTGCTGTGAAGATCTTTGGTTGATCTGCTTAGAGGAGTATCCTAGCTAGGGATGAGATCATTGGTAGATCTATTAAGATATACAACTTTGCTTAGGGAAAAAGATCATTAATAGACCTATCCTGTAAGGAGAAGCCCAGCTGGGGTGAAGGAAATTTTCATCACTTTGTTGTATAAGGGTTTCAGGTATTGCTCTTCTAGGGAGAGGTTGGAACTCTGCAGGGAGATAGCCCTTTTGTATTTGGGAGACCTGACACTCTGTTTGGGGAAGGAAAGATCACTGAACGATCTTCCTAAAGAACTCTGTGGGGATCCCGGCTAGGGAAGCTTCTGTTGAATAGACCTATGCTGGTGATGAGGAGGCTTTGACAACTCCGCTGGGGAAAGGTGTTCTAGATGCTGCTTGGAGGAGGTATGATGGGGATGTGATGCCTGGTATGCCCCATGCCGTGTATTGAATATCTGAAATCCTGTTAAGACAAAGAAACACACAAGTATCTCGAGGTATCCCTTACCGGATTTCGTCATAGGAGTTAGATATTCCTGAGAGCAAATACATTTCCTGCAAGCGTTTATTAAGAATGGCTCATTTGTTTTATGTAAATATTATATCATGGATATTGGAAATTTTATAAACGAAACAAAAATGTACGAAATAAGGTGTGACTGAAAATCTGATTTTATTAATCTGGGTGCCCCGGAATTGGCTAATACAATCAAAGAAACAAATCCCATGAAATGAGGAGATTGTTACGAATTGAAAAAGTAAAAGTGCTGGCAATGTTGACGACGCTCCAGTGAGCTTCCTTTGCTATGAACTGTATGACCTTGACGCTTTTCTCATCTTGCTTTCTGAAGAAGGTTGATTCTGACCGATGCTTTAACCTTTCGAAGCTTGCCGTGTCGTGAGTGATACAGACGAATTCAGGATGCAGTTGTTCGCTCATTCCCTTATTTTGCATGGATCGCCCTTTCGGGTTTTCAATCCACCGGGATACCCATTTTTGCGTGAGCTGTCCAATGCGACTTTTCAACTCAGCGGGTGTACATTTTTCCAATTTTCCCTTATTTTTGCCCGAGTCTTTTATTCTGTTTTTGACTCGCCGGGATGCCCTATTTTTGCATAGACTTACATTCTGTTTTTATGTCCAGCGGGTCATTTATGCGAAGTATTTTTTAACTGCATATGAATTCACAGGGGATAAGAAATCTTCACCATCCATAGTAGTGAGCATCAGTGCTCCACCAGAGAAAACTTTCTTTACTATGAATGAACCATCGTAATTCGGAGTTCATTTGTCCCTGTGGTCTGTATGAGGAGGAAGAAGTCTCTTCAACACAAGATCTCCCACTTGGTATTCCCGAAGACTGACTTTCTGATCAAAGGATTTTTTCATCCTTTTCTGATATAACTGCCCATGACAGATTGCAGCTAATCTCTTTTCTTCGATCAGATTCAGTCGATTGTACCGAGAACGGATCCATTCTGCTTCGTTCAGCTTTACATCCATCATTACCCGTAAGGAGGGTAGCTCAACTTCAACAGGTAGGACAACCTCCATACCATACACAAGCTGATAAGGTGTTGCCCCAGTAGACGTTCTGATTGAGGTTCGATACCCATGCAAGGCGAATGGTAGCATTTCATGCCAGTCTTTGTAGGTAACCACCATCTTTTGCATAATCTTCTTGATGTTTTTGTTAGTTGCCTCAACAACGCCATTCATCTTTGGCCTGTAAGGAGAAGAGCTGTGATGTTGGATTTTGAAGTCCCTACATAGTTCTGCCATCATTTTATTGCTCAAATTGGAACCATTATTAGTAATGATCCGCTCGGGTACTCCATATTGACAGATGGTGTCTCTCTTCAGGAATCTGGCTACCACTTGTCTGGTGACATTTGCATACGAAGCTGCTTCGACCCATTTAGTGAAGTAATCAATGGCTACTAGGATGAATCTATGGCCATTTGAAGCAGTTTGTTCAATCTTTCCAATCATGTCAATGCCCCACATGGCAAAGGGTCAAGGTGAAGACATCACTTTCAAAGGATTTGGAGGTACATGCACTTTATCTGCGTAGATCTGGCATTTGTGACACCTCCTGGCGTAGGCACAACAGTCTGCATCCATTGTGATCCAGTAGTAACCTGACCTTAACAATTTCTTGGCCATTGCATGTCCTCCGGCATGGGTACCGAAAGATCCTTCATGCACCTCGTGCATCAGCAAGTCTGCTTCTTTCTTATCAACACATCTGAGCAGAACCATATCGAAGTTTCACTTGTATAATGAACCATCAACATTAAGGAAGAAACTTCCGGCCAGTCTTCTCAATGTCTTCTTATCATTGGATGATGCCCCAGGTGGGTATGTTTGATCCTCTAAGAAGCTTTTGATATCATGGAACCAAGGCTTGTCATCTTTAGCAATGTCAACAGAGAAAACGTATGCTGGTCGGTCTAGTCTGGATACCGAAATCTGAGGCACATAATTGGCAGTTTGAACCTTGATCATGGAGGAAATGGTAGCTAAAGCCTCTGCGAACTGATTTTTGTCTCGAGGGATGTACTCAAGTTTGACTGTTGTGAAGAAAGTCAATAATCTCCTCGTATAGTCACGGTATGGGATCAGATGCTCCTGGTGAGTGTACCATTTGCCGTTGGTTTGATTGATTACCAGAGTTGAATCTCCGAATACAATTAATTTCTTGATCCTGAGGTCAATGGCTTCCTCAAGACCCATGATACATGCTTCGTATTCAGCTTCGTTGTTAGTGCAGGCAAAGCTGAGTTTTGCCGAGAAAGGCATATGAACTCCTTTAGGTGTGATGAGCACTGCACCAACTCCACGAACATTCATGTTAACAGCCCCATCAAACATCATAGTCCATTCTTCTTCTGGGTCGGGCCCTTCAGTGTGAACAGGCTCTTCATGATCTTTTGCTTCTAGGAACATGATGTCTTCATCAGGGAAGTCAAATCTCATTGGCTGGTAATCATCAATGGGTTGCTCAGCTAGATAGTCAGACAATACACTGCCTTTGATGGCCTTTTGAGATGTGTACTGAATGTCATACTCTGTCAGAATCATTTTCCATCTTGCAACCCTTCCGGTAAGTGCTGGCTTCTCAAATATGTACTTGACTGGATCCATTTTTGAAATCAACAAGGTAGTGTGAGTCAACATATACTGTCTTAGTCGGCGAGCAGCCCACGCTAAAGCACAACAAGTTTTCTCGAGCAGTGAATAACGTTGTTCACAGTCGGTAAACTTTTTGCTTAGGTAGTAAATTGCATACTCTTTTCGACCAGACTCGTCATGCTGGCCCAACACACACCCCATTGATCCTTCTAATACTGTCAGGTACATTATTAGAGGTCTTCCTTCAACTAGAGGCATAAGAATTGGAGGTTCTTGTAAGTACTCCTTGATTTTGTCAAAAGCCTTCTGATAATCTTCGTTCCACCTGACTGTTTTTTCCTTTCTTAACAACTTGAACAGGGGCTCACAAGTTGTAGTGAGGTGAGATATGAACCTTGATATGTAGTTCAATCTACCCAAGAACCCCCTAACTTCCTTTTCAGTCCTAGGTGCAGGCATCTCCTGAATAGCTTTGACTTTGTCAGGATAACTTCAATTCCTTTTTCACTTACAATGAATCCCAACAGTTTACCGGAACGTACCCCAAATGTACATTTATTGGGGTTTAGCTTCAACTGATACTTCCTCAGACGCTTGAAAAACTTCAGCAGATTTATCAGATGATCCTCTTTAGTGAGGGACTTGGCAATCATATCATCCACGTAGCATTCAATTTCTTTGTGGATCATGTCGTGGAATAATGTCACCATATCCCGTTGATAAGTAGCACCGGCATTCTTCAATCCAAAAGGCATTACCTTGTAACAAAATGTTCCCCAAGGTGTGATGAAGGTAGTTTTTTCCATGTCTTCGGGTGACATTCTGATCTGATTGTACCCGGAAAAACCATCCATGAAAGAGAATACCGAGAACTGAGCCGTGTTGTCGACCAATACATCAATGTGAGGTAATGGGAAGTCATCCTTCGGGCTAGCTCTGTTCAGATCTCGGTAATCTAAACACTTCCTTACTTTGCCATCCTTCTTAGGCACTGGTATAATATTAGCGACCCAGGGCGGGTAACTAGTTACAGCAAGGAAACCGGCGTCCCACTATTTTTGTACCTCCTCCTTAATCTTCATAGCCATATCTGGACGAGTACGACGTAGCTTCTGTTTCACTGGAGGACAATCTTCTTTCAAAGGCAGCTTGTGCATAACAATGTCCGTGTCTAGACCTGGCATGTCTTGATTGGACCAAGCAAAGACGTCGACGTACTCTCGAAGCATGTCAATAAGCTGCTCCTTCACTGAATCTTGCAGACTGGCCCCGATCTTCACTTCCTTCAAGTCTTCTTCGGTACCAAGATTAACTGTTTCAACCTCCTCCTGATGAGGAGTGATCACTTTCTCTTCTTGCCTCAACAACCTGGCTAACTCTTTAGGTAACTCATAGTCTTCTTCAACCCCTTCATCAGCATGATTGATTGGATTGTCGAAGTCATACAAGGTCATATCAGTGCTATTGTCGGTGCAATCTGGAGGATAATCTCTGCAAGGGTTGAGATTTGTTTATTTTAGTGATCAGTTTTAATCTTATTTAAAAAAAGTGAAAATGAAGTTATTTATTTTGAAAACATTGCCATTTTATTGTTTTGTACAAAAGTGAAAAATGAAAAGACAGTGAGCGAAAAAGAGACTCGTTTGCAAAAGATGTCCGATATTCATTGATTAATCATTTGCACAAAATTACAATATGACCCTATTACAAAATGAGTCCTGACACCTTGGGCAAGATGCAGGACTTGATGCATGCTAAAAATGATAGGAAATAATAATTACTCTGCAGGAGTAACCCTTATAATTTCTTGGGAAGACCAGTTAAGGACTTGGTTCCCCAGGATCCTTGGACGTATCCAGCTCTCCAGGTTGCGGTCACTTTCCGCCTCGTCTTCCAAGTTGTTAACAACATCTGGGGTGAGCATCCCCCACTGACAAATTTGGGCTCTTTTGCTGCCTCTGATTGATCTTGTCGGAATGGTCTGTAACCCAAACCAAATCTATCTTCCTTCTTTTCCACCGGCAGCAACTTGCCCCAGTCTTGAGCATTACCGTCTTCAACAACCTCCCGGGCTTGCTAATAGGAGACAATTGAAGTACCCATCCTGTCTTCCTGGGATGCATCAAATACTTCAGTAGCCTCATTGACATTCAGGGCCTCGAACCCTTGGCTCATTGTCTCATGGATTTCACCATCCATCTCAATATATATGTAAGTAGCCAGCTGGCTAACAAATATGTCCTCCTCACCATAGATGGTGATAATCTGTCATTCCCACTCGTACTTCAGCTTCTGGTGAAGGGTCGACGTTACTGCGCCTGCAGCGTGAATCCATGATCGACCTAACAAACAGCTGTAAGCAGGCTGTATGTCCATCACATTGAAAATGGTCTTAAAGACTTGTGGACCGATTATCACTGGCAGCTCTACCTCTCCAAGAACAGATCTTTTAGAGCCATCAAAATCCCTGACCACAAGGTTACTTGGCCGAAGAGCTATCCCATCATATTCGAGCTTGAAAAGGGCTTTCTTGGGTAAGACATTGAGTGAGGACCCAGTGTCTACAAGAACATGAGATAGTACATCTCCTTTGCACTCCAGGGTTATGTGCAAGGCTTTGTTGTGGTGACGTCCTTCTGTGGTTAAATCAGCATCAGTGAAACCTAGCCCGTGGCTAGCGTTAACATTTGACACCACTGTTTCAAGCTGATTTACTGTGATCTCTTATGGCATGTAGGCAGCGTGCAGAACTTTGAGTAGTGCATCCCGACGGGCTTCGGAACACAACAGCAGGGATAGTATAGAGATCTTAGAAGGAGTCTGGTGGAGCTAGTCCACAACTTTGTAGTCGCTTCTTTTAATAATTCTCATAAACTCATCCACAACTTGATCGAAGGATGATTTATGAGTTTCTTTTGGTGCAGATTCTTCAGGTATTACACTATTTCCCTTGGCTTTGGCAGCAGCCTCTGCCTCAGTGTTGGTTCTAGGGACTTGTGATGCAAAGAGACGTCCGCTTCGGGTGAAGCCTCCGCCTCCCCCAACATTATCCACTTGGGGAGTGATAACTGGAGAATCAAGAAGGACTTTCTCTCCGTTGCAGTACAGATCAGCACCATAATGCCATGGTATAGCACTATCTTTATCATATGGGATTGGCCCGGGCACCGTGATTGTGACTGGGCTCACTGCAGCAGATGTTAGGACTGTAATAGTCTGTGGATCATAGAAAATAGTAATAGGACCTCTGGTGGATGTTGGTGGAGGTGAATTGAAGCTTTGTTGAGACTGTTGTTGAGGTTGTTGGAATTCAGGACCGTTGTCGGGTCATAATAGATTGTGACAGTGGAAACATCATTGTTGGTAGTTGCTGAAGTTGTAGTAGCTGGTGCAAATGAATTGTTGTGTGTTGAAGTGACAGATGAAATGATTGTTGAAGTTGTAGCTGAATCAGTTGGAACAATGGTTGCTGCAGTTGTAGAAGGACCAGTAGGAAAGATGGTTGTTGCATTTGTAGAAGATTCGCTTGTTGTTGACAAAAGAATTGTTGGTGTTGTAGAAGTTGTGCAAATTCTCAAGCTAGCACACCTATTCTCAAAAAGTTTGCATAATTCACAACAGGCCTCACAACCTGGGAACACTTGGCACTTTAACAGCTGGGCTTTAACCTCTTCCAGAGGTGTCTGAATACATGCAATGTCTTCTATTAAACTCATGGGTGAGCCATCCTCTACAACATTAATCCTTTGCCCACTATGGCTTGGCATAGGATTTTTCATTACATTGGGAGGAGGTGCAAAGTTCAGGGCTTTTGAATCTATCAGATCCTGAACCTTCATATGCAGAGCTCTGCATTTTTCCATAGAGTGGCCAGGTGCATTGGAATGAAAATCACACCTAGCATTGACATCGTAGTTTCTTGGAAGGTTTTGAGGATCAGGTGGAGCCAATGTCCTCAACTCAATAAGATTGAGCTTTAGGAGTTGTGGCAGTAGTGTAGCATATGGCATTGGAATAGGGTCAATCACCCTGTTGATCTGAGATGGCCACTGTTGAAAAGGGCGTTGTTGTTGATTGTTGTTATTGTTGTTGTATGATCTCTGTTGAGGAAATTGTTGTTGTTGTGGAAAGTGTTGTGGTTGTTGAGTATACTGAGGAGGTGGAGCAGGGATAGTAACAGCAGCAACTGTCCTGGGTAAATATTGGGGTCTCCCTCTTCCCATGTGCACAGAGTTTGTCTCACCAGATCTACGGGGCCCAACAAATGGCTTCCTTGTACTGCTTGAACTGGCACCATTATCGGAGATCTTTCCCATCTTCAGCAGGCTCTCTATTCTTTCCCCAACTATCACCACATCTGCAAAGCTGGTAGAAGAAAATGCAGCCAGTCTGCCAATGTAGGTCCCTTGGAGAGTATTCATGAACATGTTTGCCATTTCTCTTTCAGACATGGGGGGTTGAACCGCAGAAGCAAGTTGCCTCCACCTTTGGGCATATTCCCTGAAGCTTTCACGGGAAGATTGAGACATTCCCATCAAAAGAGTTCTGTTTGGAGCCATGTCCAAGTTATATTGATCCTGTCGGATGAAAGCTTCAGCCAAGTCCTTCCAGTTTCTTACTGTGGCTCTAGTCAAATGGGAATACCATTCTCGGGATGCCCCTGTTAGACTATCCTCGAAGTAAAACATCCACAACTTCTCGTCCATGGTGTATGCTTTTAACCTTCCCAGGAATGATTGAAGGTGGGTGC
This sequence comes from Lathyrus aphaca, assembly GCA_963966055.1. Taxonomy (NCBI): domain Eukaryota; kingdom Viridiplantae; phylum Streptophyta; class Magnoliopsida; order Fabales; family Fabaceae; genus Lathyrus; species Lathyrus aphaca. Next base: position 320,570,319 of record OZ014521.1, on the reverse strand, counting down.
GTGGGCAGGATGTAACATTATACCTTTCAAAACACGGGGGTTTGAATTTGTGAGGAATTCTCACCCCTTCCACCAGTCCCATGTCCATGACATCAAATCCTAGGGAGTTTTGGGATTCAAGAGACCTCAGCTTCTCTGCAATTTCATCTAGCCTACGGTCGTAAACTTCGTCCCCAGCCCCAACAACCGTAAACTACTCTTCTTGAGAATCTTCTTGCAAGACCCTTCCTCCAACAGTGTTACCCTGAGTATTCCTTATGGCATTGATTTCTGGGTTTAGATGAGGCCCAAACTCTGGTGGATCAGTGCGAGGCTGCACGTGATCGTTGTTACTGGTACCTCCTGTACTTGGATGGTGTTCTTCAGGAGTTTGTCTCTCAACCAACTCCCTTAGTCTTTCCTGGCTCTGAGCTAAACCAATCATTACAGTCATGAATTGAGTCATTTGATTCCTCATCTCAACCCTTTCATTGGCCATCTGGGCCCTCACTTCATTCATGTCTTGCTGAACTTGATCCATCTGGAGTCCCGGAAGGTTGTTTCTTGTCGGGTTCCGGTGTGTTCTGTTGACAGGGACACTTTTCTGCGAGCAATGTTTCCTGAAACCACAACAAAGTGATAAACAGTAATAAAACAAAAACATACAAAACAAAGAAAACAAAGAAAATGTTAGTATGCAATGCAGGATGCCTATTTGTCTTCCAAGGGTATCCGGTTTGGTTCTTTGGCTTTGACCTTTCCAGACCTCGAGGAAATGCTGATGATGTTGTAGATATAGATAAAGCCCACCAAGAATAATACAAACTGATATATTACAAAGAGTGAAAATACATAGTTTGATTACAATAAAATCCCCATGGTGGGTCAAAATACAACAACAAACTCAAAAGTACAACAAAAGGAAAGTACAAACAAAAGAGTCAAACATCTAATCCAAAGTCATCCTCTCTGACTTCCTTCAGGAGGGCCTCAGTCACTGGACCCACTGGATGCTCTATGATAGTCCTGATGAGGAGGTTCCTGGTAGCAAAGGCATTGGTTAACTTCTTATGCTTATCCTGATCATTCAACCTCTTCAACCCCGCCCGGAGTTTCAATTCAGATATTTCCTTCTGTGCTGCCAATAATGCCTCCTGATGCTTCTTCTCACTAGCCTCCAACTGCTCTATCTTAGCCCGAGTCCTTTGATCTTCCTGTGCACGGGCTTCAGTGATCCTGATCCACCTAGCATGGCTCTCCTCTAGATAATGCTCTGCCCTAGCCTTCTGAGTCTTGGCTTCCTTGCAAGCATTCTTCAGTACTAACTCCCCTACTCTTGCCTTCCTGATGTAGTCATCCGTCTTCTCAATCTTGGTCAAGTGCTCAATCCCGAGCCTTTCCAATCTCTCATTATCCAGACGGCTGTCATTTCTCTCCCAGAGAGTCTTCTTCAAAGCTTTAGAGAGCTGAGCATTCCTCTCTTTCAGTTTCTCAAACTCTTCCAAATTGACAGTATCTACAGGTTGTATTGTAGAAGGTCAAGGTACATCTTCTAAGGTAAATGACAATATCTACAGGTTGTACTGTGTTGAAGCAATGTTGTTGCATTTGCCAAGGATGGCTGTTCCATTAGTCTGAATGTTATCCCAAGCCCAGGCAGCTTGTCTGACAACAGCAGAGTTGGGCTGGATTTTGTCGCTCCCCGGATTTCCATCCTGGTACAAACGCGAAAGTGGCGCGGAAAGAGGTAGAGTCGCTAGCCAGGCATTTTTATCCCGAAGGAACGGGAATGGTAATGCTGCACAAACCAGAAGAAAAGAAAAGGAAGGACACGGGTCCTGCGAACCAAAGAGACTGAGTTCGGGAGTCGGTTACGACCTGTGAAGGTATTAGCACCCCAGATTGTTCGTCGTACCCGACGGGATCCATGCTTGCAAAGAGATCTATTTCAAAGGGTGAAGAAATGAAAGCTGTTGCAAAACTGAAACTGGATAAGAAAGAAAAGAAAGGGGGAAAATGTAGGGAAAATAAAAGAGTGCTCGAATGGGCCCTACCCTGCTGCCTACGTACCTCATCTGGACAATGAGGATCAGAGTCGCCGTAGTTCCCCTAACTAGGGGTGAAAAAGATTTCTTGTGAATTAAGGCTTGAACTGCCTATGTCAATGCTCAGGTGTTGCAGGCTCGGACGACGAGTGTGTAACTGTCTTGCAAAATGACAAGAAGATGCAAGTTCGCGGACGGAGCGAAGGAGATGAGAAAAGAATTCCCGAAGGAGAGACGTTTATTTGTTTGTTTGTTTTTTAGAAGCCTTTTATGAGTGTGGCACAAGGAAGTGAACTCAAGCTCTTTTCCATGGAATGTGTACTTGCTACTACATTCCAAGATGGAATAATAGAACAAGCACACTCAAGTAAGGAGAAGATCCCCAAAACTTGATTCCAGAGATTAGGGCCTAAGCTCACTAACTCATTGAATTTATTAAGTGTTTTTTGTATTTTTGATGAAGAAGTGTGTTTTATGATTTTCTTGATGAAGATGGTCTCATGACCAGACTTGTGCATCATGATGAACAAGCTTGTACTATCCCAAGATGGGAAAACTACAAGTGTTTCATGGAATAAGGCTATTGCACAGGAGCCCACTTCAATCCTTATTAATTGTTTTTATGCTTTTTATTTTGAGATGAGAAGAGAAGAGAACCAAAGATCCTAAAGGTAAGGAAATCTAATGGGGGGACTAACGAATCCTAATGTTAGCATGCAAGGGATTCCTAAGGTTAGCGAGGCTTTAACTATCCTAAGAGAATGGATGATCAAAAGAGAAGCAAAAAGAAAGGAGAAGAAAGCTAGAGAGGGGAAAGAGAACCACATGATGGCACAAAGCGCATCAAACATCACAAAGCAAAAGCAAAGCAAAAGAGGAAAGATGAAGAATTGAAATGTGGATAAACATCCACACTTCTCTTACCATAAGCCTCTGCAATGTTAGAAAAATTCCAACAAATTGATCAACACAATCATAGAACTAGCGTGTTCAAAGGTTCTAGCAAACAAGGATCAAACAACATGTCAAGCATTGCAACTACACGACTTACGCATCAAAAACATGAAAGCATACATCAACCAGTAAGCAAATCACCCTAAAATAGCATGTTCAATGATCATACAATGATCCATGGCAATTAAAACAAGCAAGGGGATCAAACAAGCTCAAAACAACCCCAAAAAGTCATTCTGCCTCAGTGTTAACCGGTTAACCAAATGCGTTAACCGGTTAACCAGTTCAAACCTGCACAAAATACGCATAAAACAGGTGCATTAACCGTTAACCAAAAGCTTTAACCGGTTAACACTATCAAAACAGCAGCAAATCCTGCAGAAACAGCAGCTCAAACCAGCTTATTCAAATAATCTTACACCAGACCAACAATCAATTATACATGGAGTAAATAGATCAATTCACATTAATCCATATCATTAAGCTCATGAACATTACCACACGGATTCGGTTACAAATTAACCAATCAATTCATGCAACACAAGCAAATACACAAGCATATGGTGGATCTAAAGTACAAGCATGCAAATAAGCTAAAAACAGAGCTAGATCTGAAATTAACCAACCTACAAAGCTGAGATATGCTTTGGTAAATGTTGCTTTGGTAATCTTCACACTCCATGCAAAATAAATGCAAGCAAAAGGTCTTGATGCAGAATTTTGACTCCACAAGCACTTTTAATCTCCAAACTAGATCTGAACCAAGTAATAAACTAGCAAAATGATGCAAAGAAGCTATGGATGGAGGTCTAGTTCCAAGATCTACACACTTTAATGCAAAGTTATGTGATCTTCAAATAGGAACTTTGAGTGATTTGGAAAATGGGGAGAAAAAAGTGAGAGAATGGTGAGAGAGCTCAAAATTCAGAAAATGAGAAGTGAAAATTGTGAGGGAGAGCCTCTTGGTTTGGAGGGAAACGGAATAAATATGGTTTAAGTTTGGGGCCCAAAATTTTGGTTTGGGATCCAAAAATATGGCTTGGCATTGGCTTAGAAAGTGATTAGGATTTAGCATTGGAATTAGGCTTGGACAAAGGCTCTAGATCCTTCTCCATAATTCCCAATTAATTCAAATGAATAAAAATTCAAAAAAAAAAAATGGAAAATGGAGCCAAAACACACATGCTGAACTTGCTGCTGGAATTCAAATTTCGCAGCCGTTAACTGGTTAACCAAATGCGTTAACCGGTTAACGCAGGGAAAATTTAAATTTCCCTCCTTTTGGTGGGAAACCTCAAGAATAACCCGACGCCAACTGTTTCAAGCTGATTTTGATCCTAATCCTTTTTTAGGGTCTTGAAGATGATACAGAGCTTGTGCAAAATGATCCTGTGAGATTCTTGCCAGGTCACCATGCTCTTGATTTTGACTTGCAGTGCTTCAAATTTCCCGGATGGTTGATCATATGCCTTATGCTAGAACATGTGAGTGTTATGCTTCATTTTTCTATGCAAAATGCTAAAGATATGACATGCTTATGATGCTTATGATGTGATGATGATGCTAAACAGAAGAGGGCAAATTTGGGGTGTTACAGCTGCCCCTATTCAAGCAACTGTTAATCTGAAAAGGACGGTAGCACGGGCTATCGACCGTTCAAGATGAACTGTGGTTGAATACCAAGAAAACCTGAAATTTGCACACTGCTGGAGAATGTAAGAAATAAACCCAACCAAATGACGCTTTGGTGAGTGAAGTGGGGGGAAAGCAAACGAGCTCCTTCCATATGGAACTGTTACACCCGATAAGGAAACTTAGACAGACGAGTCTTCTTCGAACAAACCTGCTACGCCAGGTGCTGGACATACGAGCCCTCATCATGTAAACCTGTTACGCCAGGAACTGGACATACGAGCCCTCTTCAAGTAAACCTATTATGCTAGGAACTGGACATACGAGCCCTCTTCATACATTTTTATAAAAATATATGACTTGAGACAGACGAACCTCCTTCGGATAACCCGTTACGCCAGGACCGGTGATGCACTTAAGTTTGTGGGATAAACATGCATAATCAGGATAGACGAACCCTCTTCATATATTCTCCGTAGATATATGGTCTAAGACAAACGAGCCTTCTTCGAGCAAACCTATTACGCCAGGTGCGACATTAGGATTTGACGAACCCTCCTCATAAATCTTTCGTAGATAAGTGGTGTCTGAGACAGACGAGCGCTTCAGGTGATGATACAGACGAATATCAACCACTGATATAGACGAATACCAAAAACCCAACATAGACAAGCATTTGGATTAGCAATACAGACGAGTACTAGAAATCCAACACAGATGAATATAGCTAACACAGACGAGTGTGAGGGATGATACAGACGAGTATCCAAACAATGCAAACGAGCTTCAAACGGATAACAAACACAGACGAGTGTTGGGGAATGCAGACGAGCAACAAGCAAATATCAAACACAAACGAGTGATGGGGCGTGCATACGAGCAAAAGCAACTATCAAACACCGACGAGTGTTGGGGAGTGCATACGAGCATCAAACGAATGCCTGATTGGCAACAAGAATCACAACTCTGCAGAGGAGAACCATGTCAAGAGGCTTTAACACTTAACTCTGGTTAGGGGGATGAATAACTGTTTGTATCATCATATTGACAAAAAATAAATTGGCGACTTCTCTAGAGAATATTTCAATGATGGGAGTGAAACCCAAACATGAACTATTTGGGGAAATCAGACATTCAGTTGCCTGATGGGCATACTTCACTTGTAGAAAGATAATCCGCTTGGGGAAAAACCAGCTCTTCACACAGTCTTAAAAATCTCTTGGGAATCAATTTCATTTCATCTGATCTGCTTCAGTTGGGGAATATTCTGCCTGAGAAAGTGTGATAACATCCTGCAAAACCTGCAATAGCAGAAAACACCTATGTGCCCCGGGGACTTGCATGGTATGATTTGTTCATCCATTGTCACCCGACACTCAAAGATGGTTTTAAATGTTTCCCTGCAACGTCATTTTAGAAAACTCAACATGTTTCAAATGCAATGTTCTTTTTTTTGCCAAAAATTCAGGACATTTTTGCAAACAAAATAAATAAAACACAACACAACTTTTGACTGAATATTCATTTATTGAGAGGTCTCTGAATAGGCAAAGTTTTTACATTAAGAAGCAACCACCTAGAAAGAGGTAGCTACCATAAAATTGAGAAAATAAACTATCCTAATGGAAATGTGCATGGTATCCCAATGAGTTTCCTTCTTGCTATGACCAGCATGTCTTCAAAACTTTCCATTCTTGCCTTTGTTTTCTAAAAAGATGAGGGGACTGATTCCTATCCTTCTGATATTGTCCGGCTGTACGAAACGATGATTTGGTTCAGATTACCCGGATCGCAGTTGTTCGCTTATTCCCTTGTTTTGCGTGGATCGCCCTTTTGGGTTTTCAATCCATCGGGATACCCTTTTTTGCCTGAGCTGTCCGATGTGGCTTTTCAACTCAGCGGGTGTACATTTTTTTATTTGTTTTCCCTAACTTTTGCCTGAGCTTTTTATTCTGTTTCTAGCTTTCCGGGATGCCCTTTTCTTTCCTAGACTTTAATTCTGTTTTTGTGTCCAGCGGGTCTTTTTATGCGAAGTATTATTAACTGCATCCGAGTTAATAGGAGACTGGAAATATTCTCCATCCATAGTAGTGAGCATTAGTGCTCCACCTGAGAAACTTTCTTCACCATGAATGGGCCTTCGTAGTTTGGGGTCCACTTTCCCCTGTGATCTGAACTTGGAGGAACAATCCTCTTGAGCACAAGCTCGCCTACTTGGTACCCCCAAGTACGTACTCGTTGGTCGAATGCTCGCTTCCTTCTCCTCTGATAAAGCTGACCATGAAAGATAGCCGCTAATCTCTTTTCCTCAATTAGACATAGCTGATTATATCGAGCATGTACCCACTCAGCCTCATCAAGCATCACATCCATCATCACATGTAGTGAAGGAATTTCTACCTCGACAGGCAAGACTGCCTCCATGCCATATACCAATGAGAAAGGAGTTGCCCCGGTTGACGTCCTGACTGTTGTTCGGTACCCATGTAGCACAAATGGTAACATCTCATGCAAATCCTTGTAAGTGACAACCATCTTTTGCACAATCTTCTTAATGTTCTTATTTGCAGCCTCTACAGCACCATTCATCTTTGGTCGATAAGGAGAAGAATTATGATGCTGAATCTGGAAGTCCTGACACAACTCTGCCATCATCTTGTTGTTCAAATTAGAACCATTGTCAGTAATGATTCACTCGGGCACTCCATATCTGCAAATGATGTCTCTTTTCAGAAATCTGGCCACCACTTGATGAGTGACATTGGCATAAGACGCTGCTTCAACCCACTTAGTAAAGTAATCAATTGCGACCAAAATGAAACGATGACCGTCTGAAGCAGTAGGCTCTATTTTCCCGATCATGTCAATGCCCCACATAGAAAAGGGCAAGGAGATGACATGACGTTGAGCGGGCTGGGAGGGACATGCACCTTGTCTGCATAAATCTGGCACTTGTGGCACTTATGGGCGTACGAACAACAGTATGCATCCATTGTTATCCAATAGTACCCCGATCTCAACAACTTCTTAGCCATTGCCTGTCCTCCTGCATGAGTACCGAAAGATCCCTCGTGGACTTCTTGAATTAATAGGCTTGCTTCGTGTCTATCCACGCATCTGAGCAAGACCATGTCAAAGTTCCTCTTATACAAAACCCCATCTGTATTACGGAAGAAGCTTACAGTAAGTCGTCTTAAGGTCTTCTTGTCGTTGGATGACGCCCCAGATGGGTATTCTTGTTTTTCCAGGAAGAGCTTGATTTCGAAGTACCAAGGTTTCTCATCAGACACTGCGTCTACAGAGAAAGCATAAACTGATGCGTCAAGCCTATAAATGTCAATCCTGGGTACATAGTTCCAACACAAGACTTTGATGGACGAAGAGAGAGTAGCCAATGCATCGGCAATTAATTCTCATCTCGTGGTATATACTGCAGCTTAACCGTTGTAAAGAACGTCAACAGTCTTCTAGCATAATCCCTATAAGGAACTAAGTGTTCTTGATGTGTATACCACTTGCCGGTAATCTGATTGATAACGAGGGCTGAATCTCCGAATATATCGAGAGTCTTAATCCGAAGATTAATAGCCTCCTCTATTCCCATTATGCACGCCTCGTATTCCGCTTCATTGTTGGTGCAACCAAAAGTAATTCTGGCAGCGAAGGGAAAGTGAACACCTTCAGGAGTGATAAGAACAACACCAACTCCACGTCCGTTGATATTGACTGCCCCATCAAACATCAACTTCCATTTGGATTCAGGGTCTTTCCCCTCCTCTGGAAGTGGTTCCTCGCAATCTTTTTCTTTGAGGTACATGATGTCCTCATCAGGGAAATCAAATTTCATTGGCTGATAGTCATCTTCAAGTGGCTGTTGTGCAAGATAATCTGACAATACACTTCCTTTGAGGGCTTTCTGAGAAGTATATTGTATGTCATACTCTGTTAAGATTAATTTCCACCTTGCAACTATTCCGGTTAATGCTGGTTTCTCGAAAATATACTTGACAGGGTCCATTTTTGAGATTAGCAGTGTGGTATGGGTCAACATATATTGTCTCAGTTGGCGAGCAGCCCATACCAAAGCGCAACAAGTTTTCTCGAGCAGTGAGTAACGAGATTCACAGTCGGTAAACTTTTTTCAAAGGTAGTAAATAGCATACTCTTTTCGACCAGACTCGTCATGTTGGCCTAGAACACACCCCATTGACCCTTCTAACACAATCAAGTACATGATAAGTGGCCTCCCTGGAACTGGAGGCATTAGAATCAGAGGTGTCTGCAAATATTCTTTTATCTTTTCAAAGGCTCTTTGACATTCCTCATTCCACCTGACCGTTTGTTATTTTCTTAACAATTTGAATATCGGCTCACACGTGGCAGTTAGATAAGATATGAACCGTGAAATGTAGTTCAATCTCCCTAAAAACTCGCACACTTCTTTTTCTGTTTTTGGTGCAGGCATATCTTGTATTGCTTTTACTTTTGCAGGATCCACCTCAATTCCTTTCTGGCTAACAATAAAACCCAGCAATTTTCCGGACCGCACTCCGAAAGTACACTTGTTTAGATTTAACCTCAATTTATACTTTATCAATCTATCAAACAGCTTTTTGAGATTGACCAGATGCTCCTATTCATCTCGGGACTTGGCAATCATGTCGTCCACATAGCATTCAATTTCCTTGTGTATCATGTCGTGGAACAATGTGACCATAGCCCGCTGGTACGTTTCCCCGACGTTCTTCAACCCAAAGGGCATAACCTTGTAACAGAATGTACCCCACGGGGTAATGAACGTTGTTTTCTCCATGTCTTTTGGTGCCATCTTGATCTGATTATACCCGGAGAATCCATCCATGAAAGAAAATACCGAGAACTGAGCGGTGCTATCTACCAGAACATCAATGTGAGGTAATGGAAAGTCATCCTTCGGACTCGCTCTGTTTAGATCCCGATAATCATCGCACATCCGAACTTTGCCGTCTTTCTTTGGTACAAGCACAATATTAGCTACCCAAGGTGGGTAACTAGTTACGGCAAGGAATCCGACATCCCATTGCTTCTGAACTTCCTGCTTGATCTTCATCGCCATATCAGGACGAGTTCTTCTCAACTTTCGCTTCACTTGAGGATAGTCTTCTCTTAGTGGCAGCTTGTGCACAACGATGTCAGTATCTAGTCCTGGCATATCTTGATACAACCAGGCGAAGATATCCACATATTCACGTAGCATACCAATCAACCCCTTCTTTACCTCGGCCTGCAGGCTGGCCCCAATCTTTATCTCTCTCTTTACATCTTCAGTCCCGACGTTGATGATCTCTAATTCTTCCTGATGAGGCTGAATGACCCTTTCCTCTTGTTTCAACAACCTGACCAATTCTTCCGGGAGTTCACAGTCTTCCTCAACCCCTTCATCAGCTTGGTAGATAGGATTGTCGAAGTCATGCATGGTCATAGCAGGAACGTTATCACTAGAATCTGAATGATCAACATTGCACAGATGATGTGCTTATTTCAGAATCCGTTTTTTTTCCAAAAGAGACGCAAACACACAAACACAAGAAAAGGAAAAAACACTGCCATTTTATTTTTTGTGAAAAATTTAAAACGAAAGAAAGAGAACAAAAATTTGCATGAAAAATGTCCTTTATTTCATGGAAAAATAAATGCATTGAAAGCATGGTGGCCCTACAAATGGATCCATGCACCTTGGGCAGAGTGCAGGATTAACATGCAGCATGATAAAAAGGAAACAAGTAAATTACTTTGATTGCCAAGTAACTTGAACGAAATCCTCGGCAGACCAGTTCCGGAGCTCCTCCCCAGGTGCACATGGGTGAATCTAGCTATCCCAGCCATAGTCATTGTCCCCTTCTTCACTTGTTGCACAGATGTTGTTGCGATCGAGCATTCCAGCTCTTGTGAAAGTTATGACCTTATTATCCTGAGGCCAGTTAGACCCACCAGGATGGTAACCAAGACCTAACTTGTCATCTTTCTTCTCCAACTCCAGCAACTTGCCCCAGCCCTGTGCGCTTCCGGATTGGACCACTTCTTTGGCTTGCTTATAGGAGTAGATAGAGGTCCCTTCCTTCTCGTTGTTCCGATCTGCCGGAGCCAAAGTACTAACATTGACCGCTTCAAAAGCTTGACACAACGTTTCATGAATTTCTCCGTCCATTTCCACGTACTTGAAAGTTGACAGATGACTCACAAAAATATCCTCTTCTCCACATACAGTGATCACCTGACCATCTACCACATACTTCAGCTTCTGATGCAATGTGGATGTCACTGCGCCTGCAGCATTGATCCAGGGACGTCCTAGCAAGCAACTGTAAGCGGTTTGAATATCCATGACATAGAACGTGCTCTTGAACACTTGAGATCCTATCTTCACAGGTAGCTCAACCTCCCCGAACACAGACCTTCGGGACCCATCAAGATAATGCCATCAATATTCAGCTTCATCAAGGCCTTCTTAGGGAGCACATTGAGAGAAGAGCCGGTATCTACCAAGACATGTGACAGGACAACGCCCTTACACTCCATAGTGATGTGCAGGGCCTTGTTGTGATTGCGGCCTTCAGAAGTAAGATCTCTCTCTATGAAACCCAACCCATGGCTGACATTTACGCTGCCTACTACAGCCTCCAACTGGTTAACCGTTATCTCCTGTGGTACATATGCCATCTGTAAAACTTTCAGTAGAGCTTTCCTATGAGCTGGAGAACACATTAACAATGACATGATAGATATCTTGGACGGCGTTTGATTCAGTTGTTCAACTACTTTATAATCACTCTTCTTTATTATCCTCATAAACTCTTCAACTTCTTTTTCAAAAGTACCTTGCCCGGCAGCAGGAGTTGTCACTTCTTCAGTCGCTATCTATTTGCCCTTAGCCTTTGCAGCAGCTTCAGCTTCAGGATCTCCTCTAAGAGTTGAGGAGCAAAAAGATGCCCGTTTCTTGTAAATCCACCAACTCCTCCGACATTTACCATAGTCGGGTCAATTGTCACTGCCTTACTTTCCACCTTTTGAACTTCTACATACACGTCTGAGACATAGTGCCACGGGATGGCTTTGTCATCAGCATAAGGAACTGGTCCTGGAACAATAATGGTCACTGGACTCACCTCTGGAACATAGATAGTCACAGGCTCCCTCTGGACAGGAACTTCAGCAGGATCAAAGTAAATTGTCACTGTAGGCACACAACTATTTCTGTTATCAACTCTGTCAAACTGTAGTGACCCCTCATCAATCAGATGTTGTAACCCAACCTTCAAGCCTACACAGCCATTAACTGAACTCAAACACCCTTCACAGTCATAACCACACCCTGGGAATACTTGTCCTTTTAGCAATCTGTCTTTCACCACCAGCAATGAAGTCTTCACTTCTTCCACATTCAATATCAAGCTTAACCTCTCACCACCGTCCATGGCATTTATCCTCGCCCCTCCATGGTTTAGAATGGGATTTGATGTAACATTAGGAGGCGGTGCAAAGTTAATTGCCTATGAATCAATCAAGTCTTGCACTTTATGCTGCAATGCCTTGTACTTCTCTATTGAGTGCCCGGGAGCTCCTGAATGAAACGCGCATCTTGTGTTAGCATCATACCCCACTGGAAACTCTCCAGGTGGAGGTGGTGCTAATGTCCTCAATTGAACCAAGTTCAAATCTAACAACCTTTGAAGTAGTGTCGTGTACGTCATTGGAATGGCTTCAAGCACCCTGTTAGCTGGACAAGCTTGTCTCTATTGATAGGGTCTTTGCTGATAATTATTGTGTTGTGGCTGTTGTTGTTGTTGCTGTTGTGGTTGAGTTTGTTGCACAGGACTTGATGGAATAGTGACATGTGCCACTTGCTCATAGGATCCTCTGTATCCCCGACCCCGTCCTCGGCCGTACACAACATTAGTTTCTCCCTCTCTTCTTCTTGGAGGTCCATTAAAAGCTTTTCTTACACCGCTTGAGCTACCCGCACCAGTGTCCTGAATCTTCCCCATCTTCAAAAGAGTTTCAACCCTCTCTCCTGCTATCACAATGTCATTGAACTTTGTTGCTGAACAAGATGCCAGCCTCTCAATGAACACCCCCTGTAGTGTTCCCATGAACATGTCCGCCATTTCATTTTCCAACAAGGGAGGTTGTACTCTAGCAGCAAGCTGACGCCACCTCTGAGCGTACTCCTTGAAACCTTCTTTAGCATTCTGAGACATGGTCTGCAACTGAGTACGGTTTGGAGCCATATCCAAATTGTACTGATACTGTTTCACAAATGCCTCTGCTAAATCCTTCTAGCTTCGAATATTAACCCTGCTCAGTTTCATGTACCACTCCAAGGAGGCCCCCATAAGGCTATCCTGGAAGTAATACATCCACAACTTCTCGTCATCTGTATGTGCAGCAATTCTTCCTACAAAAGACTGGAGGTGAGTCTTCGGGCATGCCGTGCTGTTGTACTTATTGAAAGTATGAACCTTAATCTTGTAGGGAATTCTAACCCCTGGCACCAAGCCCAAGTCAGTGATATCAAATCCCAAAGAGCTCTGAGATTGAATGGCATGAATCTGCTCACCCATCTCTTCAAACTTTCTATTCATGTCAATTCCTTGGCCTTCTGCCTCATCTAGCAAAGTAAACTGTTCATCTTGCACATCCATCTGCAAGTTATTCATTCCATCATTGACAATAGTAACCCCTGGTTGCACCACAGGGATTTCAACTTGACGGGCGCCAGCCCCATTCCGATTACCTCCATCTGCTGCCCCATTGTTCCTGGCCTGATTGTTTTCCACCATCTCGCGCAAGCGCTCCTGAGTTTGACCCATCCCAGCCATGAGGGTCATGAAGTTGTCCATTCTTGTTCTTAAGTCACCCAGATCTGCTTGCATCTGTTCCATTTCTCTCTGTCTGTTCACTTTTGTAGGGTATTTGTGCACGGTTGGCTGTTTCTGAACCTTCTTAGGAGCTATAGTGCCTGAAATGACATAAACGTTAGAAAACTGATGAACTACCTGCAAAACAGAAAACACGTTATATGCATGCAATGTAACTATTCATGTTTCCATGTTCAGGCATTTATATGCCCCCATTCTGGTATTTGCTCCAGATAGCCCCTTTGAGCATTAATTTCCAAACTCTCCCTTTGAAGAGTGTTCAGATCTCAGCAGTCTCAAACAAACAAGCTTTGCGTACTCAGAAATGGTAATTGGGATTTAACATTGCATAACATGGATAACCCACTGACAGCCAAAGTTAGAGCACAAACAAAATTCCCCGAAGGGTTACAAGTTAATACATGAACAAAAAGATAAAGCAAGACTCCTACAACAATCTTGTAGGTAGTCTGGACAACAATAAATTAAAATCCTAGACTAAAGGAAAGACTCAGGTTCCTCTTCTGTAGCCGTCACTTCTGTCCGGTTCTTCTTCACGCCTGCTCTCAGCTTAAGCTCTGCGATCTCTTTCAATGCCTCCTCCAAGGCCATCTAGCTCTGTGCCAATTGTTGAGTCTTCTCTCTTCGTATTTTGTGAACTTGTTCTACTTCTTCTTTCTTAAAGGACATTTGTACCTCGAAAAACTCTTCCTTTTCTTTATACTTCTTCTGCTCCTGTGCCCTTTGGCCCTGTAACCAAACAATGGACTGGCGAGCTTCTTTAAGAGTCTTCAAAGTCTTCTTACGCTCCGCTTCTCTTTTTGATTCCATTATACCCAATCTCTGAAAGTGAGCTTCTCTTCCAGCAAACTCCTTTTCTTTAGCTTCTAAGGTAACCTGCATCCTCTGTAGCTTTTCCTCTACTTCATTCTTAGCACGATTGGCAAGGTGGTACAAGTTAACCATTACAACATTCTCTACCCAGACCTCGTGCAACTGAGCTTCCAACTTCTTATACTCTTCAAGAGAAACAGTAATCTGACATGGCACCTCTTTGGGATACAATGGAGCTTCCACTGAAAATGGCATGAGCAATTCCTCTACACGCTTCTGCAACCATCTAGCAAAAGGAGGATATGTCTTGGGATATACCCTTCCAAAATCCTTCTTTCCTTTCTTCACCCTGTGAGCCCAAGATTGAGATGCTTGTATGACCAACTCTTTGTTTCCCTCCACAGAAAAGTACAAAGACCCAGCTAATTCTTCCATACTTGGTGGATCCCTCAGAGGATAACCAAATTGTTTCCTGGCTAAGACTGGATGGTAACTGATCACACCCTTTTTCCCTAGCAAGGGCACATTAGCAAAACTCCCACAACTAACTAGTAACTCCTTTCCCAACAAATCCCTGTTATAACCCCAAGCTATATCCTCGGAAGTTAGTCCCACTAGCCTCCTGGAGCACCTTCATTCATCTCTCATCTCTTTGAAAGGGCTCGACTTTGGCAATTGCTTCGCAAACCAATAAGCAAATAATGGAGCACAACAACCCACTGGTCCACCTCTGCCTTTCTCATTCCGGTAATGAACATTGTAGTAGAAATCTCCCAACAAAGTTGGTACAGGGTTACCTTTAGCAAAAATGGAAATTACCTCCAAGCTTACAAACTCCTTTTCTCCCGGGAAAAGACTAGATCCATATACCATCAAGGCCACTGCAGCACCAAAATCTCCCCACTTACTCCCTTTGGCATACTCTTCAGCTTCTGGTATAAGCACATCCCAGGGAAGTCCTCTGCCCTCACTGTCCTTCAAAGCTTTCTTGACCTTAGCAGCTGGTATACGACAGACTCTGGATATGTCTTCTTCCTTGAGAACTATCTCTGACCCATAGTAAGGCAAAGTATCTCTGATAGGAATACCCAAAATGCTAGAAATCTCCTCCAAGGTAGGAGCCAAAATATAATCTGGAAATACAAAACACCGCAACAAGGGATCATAGAACTGAAGCAAAGTTTGCAAGCTATCCTTCTGGTCTGTAGTAGGTTTATCCATGTACCTCAAAATATGACCATACCTCTTTCTGAAGTTCCCTAAAACCTGATCATTCATCAGCCCGGCTAGTCTCTGAACACTCTTGACTTCTGGTTGGAGAAAAGTATAATGGACATTTTTCATTCTTGTAATTTTCTTAACTTCTGCCACCTGGAAAGCTTACAAGTACCAGAACTGGGTGCTAAACTGTAAACAAAACCTGAAAGTGGAAACAAAAATAGTTAATGCGAGTATGATGCGATGCAAATGCAATGCAGGCATATGATCAATCTAGGACCATCTGGATACTGGATATTGGGACCCCCAAGTAACTGAAAACTAGAATTCTCTGAACCATAACCATCTGATAGAAACCCTCAGAACCAAAAGATCAAGAAATCCAAAACCAATAGGACCAAATCATAAAAAAGACCACACTGATAATGAGGGTATGTAGAGGTCAAGGGTTCCTGCAAACCTGTAAACCCCTCCCAATCTCACTGGTGTGCTCCGGGTCAAACATCACGGACTCTCAAAGCCGAATAGCAATAATACGTTCACCATTTCCGAGAAATAGCTCATGACCAAATCATGGAATCAATTTGGCATTATGTACTACTCAGGGAGGTCTCAGCTGAGTCCGAGAAAAAAGGTCATCCTATGTGAGTTCCAGGTGGGCCCTCGGGTGCGAATGGGTTTGCCACACAATGTGGTCTGCCACTGTCACCACTAGAGAGGGATGTTTCCACAAGGTTCTCAATGATAGGTCCCCAGCTGCACATAACTATCAAGGTTATGAAATGAAAGAGGAAGATCCCCAAATCAAGACATTTCCAAGACGGTCGCAAATATGGGCGTGGAACTCACTACTACCCCCATGACAAGATCTCATGAGGACAAAGTGGAACCACTCTAAGTCCTAAGGTGCACTCGAGCCTTGGTAATGAGCTTATCTCACAGTAACAATATCACCCAAGTCCCACCAAACAGAAAAAATCCAGTCCAGACAGTCCAGTACATATATACTGCATGAAAATAAATACTGAAAACTGTAAATAAAGCTGTAAATAAAATTGTAAATAAACAACAGTAAAATAAACATGCAACGACAAACAATCAACACACAAAGAAATAGAAACATGAAAGCGCTAGGCGAGACTCTCAAGGGAACTAGAGATACTCTTGTTAAGGATCCCCAGCAGAGTCGCCAGCTGTCGCTTCCCGGATTTCCATCCTGGTACTAACGCGAAAGTGGCGCGGAAAGAGGTAGATTCGCCAGCCAGGCATTTTTATCCCGAAGGAACGGGAATGGTAATGCTGCACAAACCAGAAGAAAAGAAAAGGAAGGACACGGGTCCTGCGAACCAAATAGACTGAGTTCGGGAGTCGGTTACGATCTGGGAATGTATTAGCACCCCAGATCATCCGCCGTACCCAACGGGATCCACGCTTGCAAAGAGATCTGTTTCAAAGGGTGAAGAAATGAAAGTTGCTGCAAAACTGAAACTGAAACTGGATAAGAAAGAAAAGAAAGGGGGAAAATGTAGGGAAAATAAAAGAGTGCTCGAACGGGCCTTACCTCGCTGCCTACGTACCTCATATGGACAATGAGAATCAGAGTCTCCGTAGTTCCCCTAAATAGGGGTGAAAAAGATTGCTTGTGAATTAAGGCTTGAACTGCCTATGTCAATGCTCAGGTGTTGCAGGCTCGGACGACGAGTGCGTAACCGTCTTGCAAAATGACAAGAAGAAGCAAGTTCGCGGACGGAGAGAAGGAGATGAGAAAAGAATTCCCGAAGGAGAGACGTTTATTTGTTTTTTTGTGTTTTTTAGAAGCTTTTTATGAGTGTGGCACAAGGAAGTGAACTCAAGCTCTTTTCTATGGAATGTGTACTTGCTACTACATTCCAAGATGGAATAATAGAACAAGCACACTCAAGTAAGGAGAAGATCCCCAAAACATGATTCCAGAGATTAGGGCCTAAGCTCACTAACTCATTGAATTTATTAAGTGTTTTTTGTATTTTTGATGAAGAAGTGTGTTTTATGATTTTCTTGGTGAAGATGGTCTCATGATCAGACTTGTGCATCATGATGAACAAGCTTGTACTATCCCAAGATGGGAAAACTACAAGTGTTTCATGGAATAAGGCTATTGCACAGGAGCCCACTTCAATCCTTATTAATTGTTTTTATGCTTTTTATTTTGAGATGAGAAGAGAAGAGAACCAAAGATCTTAAAGGTAAAAAATCTAATGGGGAGACTAACGAATCCTAATGTTAGCATGCAAAGGATTCCTAAGGTTTTTGAGGCTTCAACTATCCTAAGAGAAAGGATAATCAAAAGAGAAGCAAAATGAAAGGAGAAGAAAGCTAGAGAGGGGAAAGAGAACCACATGATGGCACAAAGCGCATCAAACATCACAAAGCAAACGCTAAGCAAAAGAGGAAAGATGAAGAATTGAAATGTGGATAAACATCCACACTTCTCTTACCATAAGCCCCTGCAATGTTAGCAAAATTCCAGCAAATTGATCAACACAATCATGGAACTAAGGTGTTCAAAGGTTCTAGCAAACAAGGATCAAACAACTTGCAAAGCATTCCAAATACACGACTTATGCGTCGAAAACATGAAAACATACATCAACCAACAAGCAAATCACCCTAAAATAGCATGTTCAATGATCATACAATGATCCATGGCAATTAAAACAAGCAAGGGGATCAAACAAGCTCAAAACAACCCCAAATAATCATTCTGCCTCAGTGTTAACCGGTTAACCAAATGCGTTAACCGGTTAACCAGTTCAAACCTGCACAAAATACGCATAAAACAGGTGCGTTAACCGGTTAACCAAAAGCATTAACCGGTTAACACTGTCAAAACAACAGCAAATCCTGTAGAAACAGCAGCTCAAACCAGCTTATTCAAATAATTTACACCAGACCAGCAATCAATTATACATGGAGTAAATATATCAATTCACATTAATCCATATCATTAAGCTCATGAACATTACAACACGGATTCGGTTACAAATCAACCAATCAATTCATGCAACACAAGCAAATACACAAGCATATGGTGGATCTAAAGCACAAGCATGCAAATAAGCTAAAAACAGAGCTAGATCTGAAATTAAACAACCTACAAAGCTGAGATATGCTTTGGTAAATGTTGTTTGAGTTAGAAATGAGAGATATCGCGGAAAACTTAGAAGATCCGGTGCTAATCTTCACACTCCATGCAAAATAAATGCAAGCAAAAGGTCTTGATGCATAATTTTGACTCCACAAGCACTTTTAATCTCCAAACTAGATCTGAACCAAGTAATAAACCAGCAAAATGATGCAAAGAAGCTATGGATGGAGGTCTAGTTCCAAGATCTACACACTTTAATGCAAAGTTATGTGATCTTCAAAGTGGAACTTTGAGTGATTTGGAAAATGGGGAGAAAAAAGTGAGAGAATGGTGAGAGAGCTCAAAATTCAGAAAATGAGAAGTGAAAATTGTGAGGGAGAGCCTCTTGGTTTGGAGGGAAATGGAATAAATATGGTTTAGGTTTGGGGCCCAAAATTTTGGTTTGGGATCCAAAAATATGGCTTGGCAGTGGCTTAGAAAGTGATTAGGATTTAGCATTGGAATTAGGCTTGGACAAATGCTCTAGATCCTTCTCCATAATTCCCAATTAATTCAAATGAATAAAAAATCAAAAAAATTGGAAAATGGAGCCAAAACACACATGCTGAACTTGCTGCTGGAATTCAAATTTCGCAACCGTTTACCGGTTAACCAAATGCATTAACTGATTAACGCAGGGAAAATTTGAATTTCCCTCCTTTTGGAGGGAAACCTCAAGAATAACCCGACGCTAACCGTTTCAAGCTGATTTTGATCCTCATCCTTTTTAGTGTCTTGAAGATGATACAAAGCTTATGCAAAATGAACCTGTGAGATTCTTGCCAGGTCACCATGCTCTTGATTTTGACTTGCAGTGCTTCAAATTTCCCGGATGGTTGATCATATGCCTTATGCTAGAACATGTGAGTGTTATGCTTCATTTTTCTATGCAAAATGCTAAAGATATGACATGCTTATGATGATTATGATGTGATGATGATGCTAAACAGAAGAGGGCAAATTTGGGGTGTTACAGATTTCACAGTAGAGGGTTTCAGTCAAGTCTTGCCCTCTGGGAGGATGAACCAAAGCATACCCTAATTGCCTCTTGAAGATCAAAGGGTTGTAGTTGATGTAACCTTTCACTCCTATCAAAGGTACATCAGGATATTGCTAACATCTAGTAATGATGTCTTTGCCCTTGGTGCTATGAGTGCACCATCTAATGTCTTCTGATGTCAAGGCAATCAATCTCTTGGCCCAATTCTTTGGCTGATGGGGGTTCAGGAAAGTATCTGACTTTGGCAAATGTCTCAGCAACCAAGAGTAATAGAGAGGAGCACAACATCTGACCAATCTTCCTCTTTGCTTCTCATTCCTCTGATGTACTGAGTAATAGAAGTCTCCAAGCAGGGTAGGAACTGGGTTCCTCTGTAAGAACATGTGGATAGCATTCTTGCTTACAAACTTTGGCTCATCTGCAAACAAGATAACCCCATATATACTGAGGGCTAGAAGTGCACAAAAAACATTCCATTCCCCTACTGCAGCATACAGGGTAACCTGGGAGATTAAGAAGTCTAGGTGAAGGCCTGGAACCCCAACCTTGGTTGTCATGTTCTGATTAATGAGGGCAGGCTCCAAATGTAATGCCCTGGCTATGTCTTCATTTTTGGGAGCAACCATCTCAGGGTTGAAAGGAATCCCTCTCCTGATAGGAACTCCTAACAACATGGAAAATTCTTCTAACAGAGGTCCCAACTGGAAATCAGGGAAAGTGAAACATCTGAGTGGAGGATCATAAAACTGCAAGCAAGTATGGATCATGCTCCTCTGAGATGCATCCAGGTCCATGAACATGTCCAATATGCCTCCATAATGCTCTCTGAATAGTGGGACATGATCAGGAGTAATGAGAGACTGGATCTGCCTGATGCCTGTCAGGGTGGGCTCAAAGAAGTGGTAAGCGATGTTGCTCTTCCTGGAAGTGTCCATGCTGATGATGGATGCGTGTGAAAAAGCTGAGAGCAACTGCTGATGAAGGTCACTGAATGAGATGCTGGAGATGGGTCTCTGATGAATATAGTTGGAGAAGAATCACTGACAAACTGATGAAGGTGCTGGAGAAGATAACTGAAGCAGTCTGAGCAGCAGAAGGGGTCAAAACCAAACCAAAGACAATAAGATGGATACCCTGTAAAACAAATAGGAAAATGTTAAATGATGAAAAAATGATGCATGCAAAATGATATGCAAAGGGTTTGTGATCAAGAGTTGGATCTGGTTATCTGCCTTGGTAAGGTCCATGTGTGTTCATAAGTCCAGATGGAGGCTTGGAAATCCAGTAACCAGGTGGAGGACTCAAATAAAGAGTCACAAGTCCAGGGTAATGACAATAACTGTCCAAATAATACAACCTTAACAAATCTAGTAACAAGGTATGATGAGGCCAAGGGTTCCTGCAATCCTGCAAACATCCCAACCCCCTCACATGTAATGTTCTAGAACAAGGATCCTCAGACTTGGATCAGTTATGAGAAATGTAAACACTTCTTACCCGGAGCTACAGTGTTTACAATAACCATAAAATATCCTCCTCTAATTCACCTCAGATGCTGAAGGTCATAAAAAAGGTCATCCAGACTTAGCAGGCTTCCCAAATAGCCCTAGTACTACAGGAAATCCGTAGCACAGAGTTCTCAAGAAGAAACACATGTCTGAACCGTGTTTCATATTCCTGCACCAGACCGAAATGGAATGGGAAAGAATATGAAGCCACTCTAGCCTATGTGTCACTCAGGTCCCAAGTATAGGACCTTAATCACTCAATGATCCCCACCCACCAAATAAACAGCAGATCCAGCACATGATAATGACAGTATGAAATGCATAAAAACTGTAAATGAAAGCAGTAAATAAAGTTGTACAGAAAGCAATAAATAAAGCAACAAATAGGCACAAGTAGCACATAACACCCCTGTAAACACAAATCAAACAAGCACTAGGAGGAATCCACAAAAAGAACCAGAAGCCCTAGTTGCAATATAAGGGTCCCCAGCAGAGTCGCCAAGCTATCGCTCCCCCGAAAAGACACCTGGTCAGATAGGGAACAAATGCAAACGGTCGACGAAAAAAGGAAATGAAGTGAAGATGAATAGAGTCTCCAGCTAGGCATTTTTATCCCGAAGGAAAGGTAATGCTGCATAAACCTGGAAAGATATGGATAAGACGGTTGCGAACCAGAGAAACTGAGAAAGGGGGTTGGTTACAACCTGGGAAGGTATTAGCACCCAGATTGTCCGTCGTACTCGACGGGATCCACGCTTAAAAGATTGTGTTTAAAAGGGGTAAGTGTCTGTGCTATCTGTGTGTAAAAGCTGGGAAGGAATGTACAAGTTACAGTGCAAGAAAATGAAGTGAAATGCTCAGGAATGAGGCTTCAAGGATAATGCTGGAAGAGGGAGAAAGAGATAGAGACTTTTGTTCGATAACAGTTAAGTTATGCCTATATATCCTCCCGTGCAATGAGGAAGTCAGAACACCGTAGTTAGACTCAAAGAGACTGAAAGGTAAATTGACTGATGAACTGCTTACTTGTCTATGCTCAAGTGTATGACTTGTCTGGATCAAGTGCTAAATGTCTTGCATTAGACGAAAGAAGCGAGTTCTCGTTTATGAATGAGTGTGATGAGGAAGGAATCCCGAAGGAAACGATTATTGTTTGTTTTTGTGTTTTCAGTCTTTTATTTCTTTTTTTTGTGTTTTTCATACGTTAATGAGTTTAATCCTAAACCAAGGGTTAGTAAACTCATCATATCCTCCCTTTGATTAGGGATAATGAGAATACCTTAAGTATGAGATAAACACCTCAACTTAATTACCATGCTGATGTAGGATTAAGATCATTAACCTACTTGTGATTATTTAGATGTTTTTGAGTTTTTGTTTAGTGTTAAGTAATGATTTTAAGCCATAATCAAGGATAAGTGAGCTCATTACACCATCCTAATAGAAGGATAATAGATGAGCACACTTAAGCTGAGGAAGATACCTCAACTTAATCCATGATTAGGGATTAACCTCATGACAAAACAAGCCTTTATTAAAGTGGATTTTAATTAAAGGATAAGATTAAGAAGTGGATTTTAAGTTTGTAAGACAACTTGAGGGGGACTTGTCCATTAAACACTAGGGTTAGTCCTACTTAACCAATAAAGGAAGAATTAGAACCCTAATGCAAGGCCCAAGTTACAAGTTAATGTCTTAGTGATTATTAAGATGGATTGATTAAGAGGTTTAAAAATATTAAGGGTTTAACACTTAGGATTAAAGTTATACACTCCATCCTAAGAGAAGGATGCAGGCATAACCCTATTTCCAAAGTCCTAAAGCCTTAAAGGTTTAGTCTCTAATGATGAGGTGAGAAGAGAGACACAAAGAAGACTCAAAGGTAGAGACTAAAGGGGGACTAATCACAACCCTAATTATTATCATGCTTGGATATTCCTATGGTTTATAAGGCTTGAGAAAGATCTTCAAAGAAGCCACCCATGGAAGAAGCAGATGAAAGAAGGAAGAAGCAGATGAATAAGTTACTTACTTCACTGAAGAAGATAAGTAACTTAGAGAAATAAAGTAAGAGATGAACATGAATGAGCAAGCTCACTCTAAGACAATGAAAAATGCAGCAATGATGCACATGAAGAAGATGAAGAGAAGTGAGAAGTGAAGGAAAATTCACTTCTCAAATTAATTACCACCTGAAAAATGTTAGAATAAGAAAGAGATGAAGTGAAATGAAGCACATGTAATGACAAAGAAACAATACCAGAAGCAAACACATGATGCAAATGATGCTATGAGATGCTGCAAAGGCATACCAAGTGTTATGAATGTTCATATTGTTAGACGCTGTGGCTAGTGATCTAGAGGGGGGGGGGGTGAATGGATCACCTCCGTGTTTACAAGGATTTCAAAGATTTTTCAGAGTTTTCAAAGATTAACGGAAACAACGGTCCCAAATATACTAGCGTCTATTCTAGACCAGCCACTAGAAGACCAGACATGTAATAACGTGCTGGATTTACAATTGAGATAATAAAGGTTTAAACATACAAGCTGTAAAAGTGTTGAATGCACCTATCATAAAAGCTATTCCCAATGAATCAAAACAATTAAAAACGTAAATAGAGATGGAGAAGGAATACAATACGCAGAGATTTGGTAAGGAAGTTCCCCACGTTCGTCTTCGCGTGTGGGTACGTCTCCCTCTCAATTTCAAACCGAAATTGAGAACTTTTATATCAATATTGCTGAAATCATCGTTTACAAGGTTGCTATACAAACACCAGAAATGTATACACCTAGATCTTCCTATTGTATCAACCTTCACTTGATCTGAGCCAAATCAAGATTCCCTGCAAGTAATACAAACAATTCACCGGTTCCACGATCTATTTGCGAAATCTCCCAATTTCCAAATCTTACGCTGCGGCTGAATCTGTCTTGTAAACGTGACTAACAAACCCTCAAGAACACGCCCGTTCTTGAAGGAAAACCCAGCTGGTTTTTCCTTGAAACCTTCGTACCACTGAACGTTATCTCATAAACCTTCAATTCACAGAACAACACTTAATTCCTTATTAATGTTCTTGAATTAAGGTATTTGAGAAGATGATGAAGATGAATTTGATTCTATGTTTCAATCCTGCTCAACATTGAATTGTCCACACTCAAAATTCCTTTTCTTGATGTGTTCTTCAATGATCCTTGACTATAAAATTCGTATGCAATTTCTATGTCTTTTCTGCACTAACAGAAACAACAACATATACTATGCAGATTCTGTTAGAAGTAAAAACAGAAAAATGAATCGATTCAAGACACGAATGAATCGATACATAATGGTATTTATACTGTTATGTATCAATACATATTATCATGAATCGATACATACTGAACAAATGAACAAAAACATAGAAATAAACAAACAATGAATCGATGCATGTTTGTATGTGTCGATTCATAGAAGAAATTCCAGAACCATTCTTACAGCATGAATCGATGCATGATGGAATGAATCGATTCATTTTGCGAATTTCCAGAATTATTTCTACAACATGAATCGATGCATGATGGAATGAATCGATTCATTTTGCGTATTTTCAGAAAAACAAAGACATTATTAAAAATGAGACAAGAGATATAAAGGCTAGCATTTTGTCTTAATATGAAGCATATGATAAAAGCACAAACACCTAAAATTTATAATCATACAAAACTAGAGTTGCTCACAAACTCCCCCTTTTTGATGATGACAAATTTTTTTTTGAAGTGTGAGAACTACTCCCCCTGAGTTTGTGCATGCCTGTCATTTTTCACACTCGCCTTTCTCCCCCTTTGTCAACATCAAGAAAGAATGCATAGGTGAAGCAAAAAATCAGCAATACCTAGATATATAAGCAGAATTCACTCACAAAGAATGAAACATAAAGGGAAAACAAATTAGTCGAAAGCAGCAAACAAGCATAGGCATTGAAATTGTTAATTAGAGTTGCGAATTACAGAAACAAACCAAACTTATACAATGTTTAAACATAAAAAAACAAAGAAACTTAAGCAAGAAACAATGATGTTATGCAAAATGAAATGCAGCCTCAATAAGGAAAGTGGCCACCACAAGACTCCGCATCATCTCTATCGGGGTCTCGGAAACTTGGAGGAGGAGGTGGAGGAGGCATTTCATCAGGATTCTGCCCCATGAAGTTGTAACGCCTGAACTATTTCTGAACCTCTGTGGTTTGAAATCTTTCCATTATCCCCGGATGCGAACGACAATCATCCATAAATCCAGACATCTCATTGTAGAAAACTTGATGCCACTTAACCAAGTCGGTATGCCATGAATGTTGATTATGATACATCCTAGTGTGTTCATCATGCCATTCTTGGTGCTCTTTATGCCATTCCGTTTGTTGGACATGCCACGCACGGGCTTCTTCATGCCGGGCATTGTTTGCAATTTCCATCTGCTCAAACATTTGAGTAAGATATGCCGGAGCAGTAGTAGATGAAGTCGGTGGAGCCGATGAAGGAGCCGGTTCATAGTTTGTATGAGACCACCTTTGTGGTACCCACTCACCCCAACCAGTGTTGGCATTTGCATCAGGAGGATTTTCTGCATCCTCCATATCTTCATCCCTTTGTTCTTCAACAAAAATCTGTTCAGAAGGAATATCAAAGTTGTAGATTCTGGTTCTAGTGCTGAGTTCAAAGAAGTAATAGCAGCGCCGCTCGATGTCCCACATATATCCCATATGAGAGAGAGTAGCATTGTTGAATTCTTGAACACTAGAAGAAGATAAGAGAGGCACAGGAGGGAAAACCACTTTCCAAAACTTAAGGATCCGCATAATATGTGCGACATATGCAAGAGTGATGTTCTTGGAACTATTCCGCGTAAGAAAGATACGCTTTACAAAGTAATTTGGCCAATTCAATGGGATCTTCTTCTGCAGAATGTACAAGAGATGGATGTCTGGCTTATCCAAATGAGAGTGCCCACCGGACCTTCGACGCAAGATATGTGAAAGAATCCAATGCAGAATTCTGGGAATGCTCTTTATCATTCCAGAAGTCAAAGGCTCATCATCAGCAAGAGGTCTTTCCAATTTAGAAATGGATGCACAATATTCCTTCAACTTAAACTGTGTTTCAAAGTTCTGATCATGCCACATCTACAACTCAGGAAATAGGGATGGTAGTTTGAACACTTTGGGCCAATCATCAGCCTCAAAACGGTAAGTTCTGGTTCCAATAGAACACTTGAACATGTAGCCTTTACCAGTTTTCACACCAGCATAAAAAGCACGAATAAAGTCTTCATGATAATCATCTTTAGCAGTTAAAAAGGACCCAAGATTTTATGCGTCGATTAAATCCCAAATTCTTCTAAACAAAGAGTACGAACATCACTAGAATTGAAAAACATGTGGTTTCATGACTAACCTCGTCTTAAAAGAAACCTCAAATTCTTCAACAATGGCAGGATGAAGAATGGAAGCCCCAAAGGGAGGAATTTCGGGAACAGAAGGAGCTTGATGGGAAGACTCAACAGGTTCTCTGCCTTTACGTTTTCCTTTTTCTCTAGGAAGCATGACTCTTGGAGGCATAATGATGAGATTAGGGTTTTGAGAGAAGAGGGGTTTTGTGGTGTTAGGGTTAGGAAACTGTAAATGATGCAAATGAAATGAAGAAAGAGATATAATAGTGTTTTATAACTGATGGACATGTCATAGCAGTTGCTGATGAGTCGATTCATAAGAAAATAAACTAAATTTAAAACAGTATGCGCCGATTCATGACCTTATGAATCAATTCAATTGAAGAAAAATTTGAAAATCAGGTTGCTATGTATCGATACAAACCACGAATGTATCGATACATACTGTAACTATTTTGACATATTTAAAAGAAAATGAACATGAATCGATTCAATATGGCTGTGATCGATTCATAATGCGAAATTTTTGAAATTCAAGTGGCTATGTATCGATACAAGATGGTTGGGATCGATACATACTGTAGTAATTTTTACAGTGATAAAAGAAATTTAGCATGAATTGACACAAAAATGAATATGCAAAACAAACATTATGCAGAATGCAGAATGAATCATAACATTGTATGGATGCTTAAGAATAATTTACAAACAAAACATCAACGCTCAAACATTCATATGTAAAGAAGTACAGGTAAGCGAGAAATAATTGCTCAACCATATATTGATCACACAATATCAACAAAGTGAAGAGAGGAACAATATTACCTCCGTCGTAGTATTCTCATGAGGTACGAGTGAAGACTACAATCAGAACTTAGTAAACACGATGAGATAAATAGAAACTACATCAAACAAACTTAAGACACCAATGCGGAGAGATCAAGAATCCCTAATTCGCGACGAATGTTGAAGAATGGTTCAGTTGCCAAAGGTTTAGTGAAAATGTCAGCAAGTTGATTTTTAGTATCAACACGCTCAAAAACAACATCTCCTTTTTCAACATGATCGCGAAGGAAGTGATGTCTAATCTCAATATGTTTGGTGCGTGAGTGTAAAACAGGATTCTTAGTGAGATTAATGGCACTAGTGTTGTCACACTTAATTGGAATGTGTTTAAGTTCAATGTCAAAATCTTGTAGTTGTTGTCTTAGCCACAAAATTTGAGCGCAACAGCTACCGGCTGCAACATACTCAGCCTCTGCAGTAGACAAAGCTACGGATACTTGCTTTTTACCATGCCAACTTATTAAAGAATTTGAAAACAGATGACATGTACCACTAGTGCTTTTCCTATCTGATTTGCAGCCAGCAAAATCAGAATCAGAGTAACCTACTAAGCTGCAATCACTCCCTTTGGAATACCAAAGCCCATATTTAGGTGTTCCATTAAGATACCTAAATATACGCTTGACTGATTTTAAGTGAGATTCCTTAGGATTTGATTGATATCGTGCACACATACACACACTAAACATGATGTCCGGTCTAGAAGCAGGAAGATACAAGAGAGACCCAATCATACCTCTATACCTTTTGACATCAACACACTTACCATGTTCATCTTTATCCAAGTTTCCGTTGGAAGGCATGGGAGTGTCAATTGGTTTTGAATTATTCATTCCAAAACGCTTGAGCAGCTCTCTGCAGTATTTTGTTTGACATACTGCTGTACCTTCATCGAGTTGTTTTATTTGGAGGCCTAAGAAGTAGTTCAACTCCCCCATGAGACTCATCTCAAACTCACCCTGCATAACATTAGAAAATTCTTCGACCAAGTGTATGTTAGTTGAACCAAAAATTATATCGTCTACATAAACTTGAACTAAAAGAAAGTGCTTTCCTTTGTGTTTAATGAAGAGTGTATTATCCACTTTACCTCTAGAATATCCATGATCAAGTAGAAATTTGCTAAGTCTTTCATACCACACACGGGTGCTTGCTTAAGACCATATAAAGCACGCTTTAATTTGTAAACATGATCTAGATATTCAGAATTTTCAAAACCGGGAGGTTGTGAAACATATACTTCTTCATTTATGACACCATTTAAAAACGCACTCTTTACGTCCATTTGGTAAAGCTTGAAATTCATAGAACACGCATAAGCAAGCAAAAGACGTATAGCTTCAAGGAGAGCCACTGGAGCGTAAGTCTCCTCATAATCTATGTCCTCCTCTTGGTTATACCCTTGTGCTACCAAGCGTGCCTTGTTCCTAGTTATCACTCCGCTTTCATCAAGTTTATTCCTAAACACCAATTTAGTACCTATGATGTGATGATCTCGCGGACAAGGGACAAGTTCCCAAACGTCATTTCTTTTAAATTGATTAAGCTCTTCTTGCATGGCCATTAGCCAAAATTCATCAATCAAGGCCTCTTTAGCATTTTTAGGTTCCACTTGTGATACAAAAGCGAAGTGAGAACAAAAGTTACTTATCTTAGAACGAGTCAATACTCCCTTTGAAATATCTCCCAATATATTGTCTATAGGGTGGTCTTTAGAGGATTTCCAAGCTGGTGGAAGGTCCTTCACTTCAGATGTTCCTTCCTCTTTATCTTTTTCATGACTAGTATCTTCCTCCTTCTCAATATCAGCCGTTTCAGATTGATCAATTTCCGAAACAGCTTCTTTGAGTATGTCTTCTGTAGATACACCTGCATCATCAAAAGAGATACCTTTTCTGACAATTTTTGGGTAAGACTCATCAAAAGAAACATGGACAGATTCTTCAACAGAAAATAAATGCCTATTATACACTCTATATGCTTTGCTTGATTGAGAGTATCCAAGAAAAATACCTTCATCAGCTTTGGCATCAAACTTCCCAAGATTTTCCTTACCGTTATTTAAAACAAAACATTTACAACCGAACACATGAAGATGAGACAAGTTTGGCTTTCTACCTTTTAAAATTTCATAAGGGGTTTTATTCAAAATAGGACGAATTAAAATCCTGTTCAGAACATAACAAGCTGTGCTAATTGCATCAGTCCAAAAATATTTTGGTAGTCCACCCTCATTGAGCATTGTTCTTGCCAATTCTTCTAAAACTCGATTTTTGCGTTCCACAACACCATTTTGTTGTGGAGTTCGAGCAGCTGAAAAGTTGCGCTCAATGCCATACTTGTCACAATACTTATCAAAGAAATGGTTTTGAAATTCACCTCCATGATCGCTTCGGATTGTAACTATTTTAGAATTCATTTTGTTTTGGGACAGCTTTGCAAAACTTTTAAAAGTAGAAAAAGTTTCATCTTTGCTATGAAGGAATATAGTCCAAGTGAATCTAGAGTAGTCATCTACTATTACGAAACCATAATAGTTTCCACCTAAGCTCTTTTTCCTAGATGGTCCAAAGAGGTCCATATGGAGAAGCTCAAGGGGTCTTGAAGTTGAAATTATGTTTTTAGATTTAAAGGAGACCCTTGTTTGTTTCCCCATTTGGCAAGCATCACATAGGTGGTCTTTTGAAAATATTATTTTTGGAAGACCTACTACTAGATCCTTAGATACAACGTTATTAAGCAAATCGAAATTAACATGCGCTAAGCGTCTATGCCATAGCCATGAATCATCATTTAGGACTACTAGACATTTAGTGCTTGTTAAGGATACACTCAAAAGATCAAGCATATATATGTTGTTTACTCTTACACCCTTAAACACAACATTATGTTCGGTATGTTCAATTTTGCAACAAGTTTTTGTGAAAGAAACTTTATAACCTTTGTCGCATAGTTGACTTATACTCAACAAATTGTGTTTAAGTCCCTCTACAAGATGGACATCAGAAATAGTAGTGGTAGAGGGATTACCTACACTACCTTTACCAAGTATAGCTCCTTTTTTATTGTCTCCATAAGTAACATACCCCTTCTTCTTTGCTTTGAAGTCAATAAAAAGTGATATGTCACCCGTCATGTGCCTTGAACACCCACTGTCCAGAAACCATCTTCTTTCCATGGATGCAAGACACTCATCCTACAATATCAAAAGAGAGAGGTAGGTACCCAATTTTTATTGGGTCCAAGTGGGTAAGTGGTAACATGGTTGTCTTTAGGCTTCCATTGATAAATGCCTTTAGGCACTAGAAATCTTCTAAATTTGCATTTTTCAATGGTATGGCCAGCATGACAACAATAATGACAAACACTACGATAATGTTGTTGTTTATGATTGGTCCTTAAATCCTTTGGAACAAAAGAATATTTTGCATATGGAGGATTTAATGACTTTTTGAACAACCTAGTATCAATGGCATAAGTAATCTTAGGTTGCAAGGCTTTTTCCAATTTGACTTTAAGAGAAATAACCTCTTGTTGCCAAATGTGACAAGCTTCACAATGCCTTATTTTACTACAACCATCAATATCAATATCTTTTGAATTTTCTGCAATGCTAGCTTTCAAGTACTCTAAAACTTTTTCAGCATGTTGTACTTTACCTTCCAAGTATGAAAAATTTTGTTTATCGGAAGATAATCTTTTAAATGCTTCTATAGCTTCATTATGCAGTTTTTCAAAAGCTATTTTCAATTCAGAAAAGGAAATAGAAGAGAAATTGTTATAGTAAGCTTGTTTTACCTTTTTATCATCACTTTTCTTCTTGTGGGGGGACTGATTTTTGGTGTGAGCCATAAGACACAAATTTGCGGTTTCATCGCTATCACTTGAGCATTGTGTACTTGATGAATCACTATCACTTTCCCAAGAAATGTAAGCTCTTCTTTGCTTATTATACCTTTTTGGTGGAGCTTTTCCTTTATCCTTTTTCTTTAAAGGACAATCCGTTTTATAATGTCCGGACTTGCCACAATTAAAGCAAGACCCTCTTTCTCTATTCTTCTTAATCTCTTCCTGTTTTGAATCTATAGATTGTCTTCTAAACTTTATGAGATTTTTGTCGGAATGCTTGATTCCATTCTTTCGAATGAATCTATTATATCTCCTAACAAAAAGTCTCATTTCTTCGTCACCGGAGTCTTCGTCACTACTTGACTCATTGTTGCTTAGCTCTTTTTGTGAGGACTTTGAGTTAGAAGCCACAAGAGCTATAGGCCTCTTCTCACCCTCTTTGTCTTTATTCTTCTCTTTTCCCTTTTTACTTTTGTTCTCAAACTTTTCTAGACTTTCTAGTTCTTGCTGATGTTCCTCCAGCTTTCCAAACAAAGTAGTCATTGTGAGTGTCGTTAGATTGTTGGCTTCCTTGATAGCTGTTACTTTAGGTTGCCATTCCCTGCTAAGACATCTCAGAATTTTATTAGTAACAATTTCATTAGAAAAAGGTTTTCCAAGTGCATTCAAACGATTAATAAGATGGACAAATCTCTTTTGCATGTCGGGAATAGATTCTCCTTGTTTCATGCGAAAGAGTTCGAACTCTTGATTAAGTGTGTTAATGCAGGACTGTTTTACTTCAGTTGTACCTTCATGTGCAATTTCTAAAGCATCCCACATTTCTTTAGTTGTCGAGCAATGGGATACTCGATAATACTCATCTGCACTAAGTGCTAAAATTAGCATATTTCGAGCTCTCCAATCACTTGACCACTTTTTCTCATCTTTTTCATCCCAATCATCTTCTGGTTTAGGTACTATGGCACCTGCCTCATTAATCATGGTAATTTGAAAAGGACCATTTTGAATGGCAGTCCATACGCGCCTATCCACATAATTTATGTGAACTCGCATGCAGTCTTTCCAGTAGCCATAATTTTCACCATTGAAAACAGGAGCTCTATTATACGCCCCCTTTGGTTCAGAATCTATAACGTTACAGGAAGCCATAAAGCACCAGTGAACCGGTGCTCTGATACCACTTGTTAGACGCTGTGGCTAGTGATCTAGAGGGGGGGTGAATGGATCACCTCCTTGTTTATAAGGATTTAAAAGATTTTTCAGAGTTTTCAAAGATTAACGGAAACAACGGTCCCAAATATACTAGCGTCTATTCTGGACCAGCCACTAGAAGACCGGACATGTGATAATGTGCTGGATTTACAATTGAGATAATAAAGGTTTAAACACACAAGCTGTAAAAGTGTTGAATGCACCTATCACAAAAGCTATTCCCAATGAATCAAAATGATTAAAAACGTAAATAGAGATGGAGAAGGAATACAATACGCAGAGATTTGGTAAGGAAGTTCCCCACGTTCGTCCTCGCGTGTGGGTACGTCTCCCTCTCAATTTCAAACCGAAATTGAGAACTTTTATATCAATATTGCTGAAATCGTCGTTTACAAGGTTGCTATACAAACACCAGAAATCTATACACCTAGATCTTCCTATTGTATCAACCTTCACTTGATCTGAGCCAAATCAAGATTCCCTGCAAGTAATACAAACAATTCACCGGTTCCACGATCTATTTGCGAAATCTCCCAATTTCCAAATCTTACGTTGCGGCTGAATCTGTCTTGTAAACATGACTAACAAACCCTCATGAACACGCCCGTTCTTGAAGGAAAACCCAGCTGGTTTTTCCTTGAAACCTTCTATCACTCTTCAACTCAGCTGGATCTCCGATCGTACCACTGAACGTTATCTCATAAACCTTCAATTCACAGAACAACATTTAATTCCTTATTAATGTTCTTGAATTAAGGTATTTGAGAAGATGATGAAGATGAATTTGATTCTAGGTTTCTATCCTGCTCAACATTGAATTGTCCACACTCAAAATTCCTTTTCTTGATGTGTTCTTCAATGATCCTTGACTATAAAATTCGTATGCAATTTCTATGTCTTTTCTGCACTAACAGAAACAACAACATATACTATGCAGATTCTGTTAGAAGTAAAAACAGAAAAATGAATCGATTCAAGACATGAATGAATCGATACATAATGGTATTTATACTGTTATGTATCAATACATATTATCATGAATCGATACATACTGAACAAATGAACAAAAACATAGAAATAAACAAACAATGAATCGATGCATGTTTGTATGTGTTGATTCATAGAAGAAATTCCAGAACCATTCTTACAGCATGAATCGATGCATGATGGAATGAATCGATTCATTTTGCGAATTTCCAGAATTATTTCTACAGCATGAATCGATGCATGATGGAATGAATCGATTCAATTTGCGTATTTTCAGAAAAACAAAGACATTATTAAAAATGAGACTAGAGATATAAAGGCTAGCATTTTGTCTTAATATGAAGCATATGATAAAAGCACAAACACCTAAAATTTATAATCATACAAAACTAGAGTTGCTCACACATATGAGAGATTGGATGCAAATGAAGCATGCTTTGAAGTATGAAAACACATGTATGTTTATGAAATGAAATGGATGTAAAGCATAGAAAATGTATGAAGGAATGACCAAGCAATGTTCAAGCAATGTATTAAGATGTCTAAGATGGCATACAAGTGCTTAGAATGTTATGACAAGTTCACATGTTCATGCAATGCAATGTAAGATGCAAGATTAGGGTTACATGAAAGGATGAGATGCAAATGATCAAAACAGAAGCAATTCACATGATAAAAAAATTGGAAATGAACTCAAAGGAACCCTAACCCCATATGATATCACACCCCAAAGGAGAAGGTCCAACTCTTAACCTAAAATAGGTTATGATTTTTCTAAGTTAACTAGGGTTTTTGGGTACCTTAAGAGGAAAAATGCAAATCAAATTGAAAATGAAAGATAAATTCATGACAAAACTATCCTAGAAACTACATGCTATGTGGAAAACAATGCAAAAAGAATCATTGTCAAACCTTTCATGGTTAGGCAGAAAAGAATTTTCAAAGTTAGGGTTCCAAGAAAGGAATTTTATGAACCCTAAATTCAAGAAAAATTTCAAAATTGGATCAAAACCAAAAAGAAATTTGTATGAATGGTTTGACAATGTTTCTAAATGTCCTAAGATGCAATGTGAATTTATTTGTGATTTTTGGAAACCTAAATGGTATTTTAATTAATTAATTTCCATTAATTAATTAAAATTAACATTTAAATATTTTTAAAATGATTTTTTAATTCAAAAAAATAAAAGTAAAAATGTCTTTGGGTGAAGAAAATTATTTGAAATTAAAATGCAGAAGGAAATATTTTTATGATTTTTCTAGGTATTTTAAATAAAAATGACAAAGAAAATGGAATTTAAATGAAATAAAAATTAAAATAAAGGGAAGTCAACTGATCTAATGGTTCAGGTTTGAACTTGCTTTGACTACGCGCGCATATGTGGGGCTGAGATTGAATCTGGATAAATGAATTAATTAACTTAATTAATTAAAAATTAGGGTTAAGTGGATGCATCTGATCCGTCCAAACACGCGGCAAGCTAAATCCAAAGGCTCATATTCAAACTGACGCGCTAACCCTAATTAACTAACCTAATCACTTTCAGGTGACCTGCTCCGGTCATCTTCTCCGGCAGGTCCCTCAACCTAACTTCTTCCCTAGGTCATTTCCAAAGCTCTAAAGCTCCAGATCACATCATCTAACAACCCTAAGCATGCATCAAGCATCAAAACACATTTATTTTGAATCAATCATGAGAATCAAACAAAAACATTATTCACGGGCAAAGTTTCAGAAGTTCATGAAATCCTTAATACGCAACCATTTTCAAAAATAAAGACATCAGCATGATCAGCACATCACATAGATTCATTTAGGAACTTAAAATTACATTTCTGGAAAAAAGTTCTTGAGGTTACCTGAGCTTGAGCTTTCTCAGTTTGGCACTTTCTGGACCTCTCTCTTGTGCAAATGGACTCCACTTGATCCCCTGATGCTATTGCAATGCTTTGAAAGAGTTTAGAATGGCTGGATTGAGAGGTTACACTCCAACTGGTCTGAAATCGTGTTTGTTTTGGCTGGCTTTTAGGGCTTGGTAATGGTTGGGAAATGTTCTATTGATGATGGTGAGTTGAATGGTGAAGTTTATTTGAAGTTTGAGTGGCTGGACAAAGTGTTTCGAAAGTTTGAAGCTTGAAGGTGATTTTGTGAAACTTGGTGTGTATGTTGTTTTGAGCTCCAATGTTATGTGAGTTAGCTTGCTTTGAGTCCACATAACATTGTTTGATGGGTCAGAAAGTGGGTGGTGGCCTGTGGTGATTGGTTGTTCAAGAGGATGTCTGGCCTCAGCATTGATCAAGGAGAGCCATAGGATTGAAATTATGCAGCTGGCACAAGTGGAAGCATGGTTACAAGAGATTTCGCAAGTGTTATGCATTTTGCCCCTTTTGTGATTTCTTGTGATGCAAGCCATAGAAACTTGTGATTCTTTGGGAAATTTTGGTCACAATGCAATGTATTATGTTTGTATGATGCTTAGAGAGTGATTAGAGGTCACAAAATGACTTGGTATGTGAAATTGCAAAAAAATCCTCTTTGGTGTGAAAGTGAGAATTATAGGATTTTTGCCAAATTTGCAAGGACATAACTTGAGTTCCGTAATGAATTAGAACTTGTTCTTGTACTCTTTGAAAAGGGAATGATCCAATCTACAAATTTCATGACCAATAATTTTACATTTGAAGCATTTTTGGTTGAGAAAGAGGAGGTTGAAAAACTTTCCCAAAATGGAAAGTTTCCATTACAAGTCATTTCCATTTTTGGCAACTTTTGGTTTAGCTCAAATTTCTTCAATTTTGTGAAATTACAAGCACTTTAATGATAAAATAAAGATCATATAACTTCAATTTGATGAAAATACCACTTTGGTTCCATTGTTGGGGGCCTCAGATGCCCTGATTTTGCTCTGACTTGCTCAAGAAGTTACCCAATGAACAGATGACTTCCACAATGAATTTCTTCATCAAACTTGGTACACATGATCCTTATAACATATTGAGATTATTAGAAACAAAAATGACCAAAAAATTTGGAGTTATGGCCTCTGAAACCAAAACTCTAATTTCAGGTCATCTGGGTAGTGAAACCCTAGCTCTGCTTCCATGCTTTCCAAGTTCTTGTGATTTTTTGACTTTCTTGATCTTTGAGAGATATAATATGATGATAGAACACACATGGACCTTCTTGGAATGCTTGGAGGCCTTTGGAATGACTCAGATGGACCCTTGGATTGCTCAGATCACAAACCCTAGATGCATATGAACTTGAACTATGCAGATGAGACAAATATGCAATGTGATGTGGTATGCTTATGCTTATGCAAACATGAAAGATCACAAGACAATGGTGAAATGAGTGAGGGCAAATTTGGGGTGTTTACAGATTCCCATCTCATGTAGTTTTATGTTTTATATGGAACCAAAAAGGTGCCTTTAATTTTTATAAATTTTATGTCGGATATGCTACCTCGGTTTTCATTAAAACCGAGATACATACTTTCTAATATTTTATTATTTTTGGAACCAAAAAGGTTCCTTTATTTTTTATATATTTTATGTCGGATATGTTACCTCGGTTTTAAGTATAACCGCGATAAATACTCTTTATAATTTTTATTCACTCAATATCTACCTCATTCATTTCTCGAGCCCTGGAGAAAGAACACTTCTTCTACAGGCAGCGAAAGAACACTTTTTCTCCAAGGAGCCCTAGAAAATGAAAAAACTCTTTCACCATTATTCTTCTGTATGTTATTATTGTTATTGTTGTTCTTCTTGTTTCTTTAGTCCATTAATGTTGTTCTTGTTATTCTCAATTACTGTTGTTCTTATTATTCTCTTTATATTTTTTATTCATTTAGTGTCT
Organism: Lathyrus aphaca; assembly: GCA_963966055.1. Classification (NCBI taxonomy): domain Eukaryota; kingdom Viridiplantae; phylum Streptophyta; class Magnoliopsida; order Fabales; family Fabaceae; genus Lathyrus; species Lathyrus aphaca. Next base: position 320,532,890 of record OZ014521.1, on the reverse strand, counting down.
ACCTCATTGACTTCTCGAGCCTTAGCGAAATAATATATCTTCTCCATCCAACGAAAGAATACTTAATCTCTCACCATTACTCTCTAGTATGTTATTATTGTTGTTATTATTCTTTTTGTTGGTTTGGTCCATTATTGTTGTTCTTGTTATTCTCCATTATCATTGTTCTTGTTATTCTCTATATTTTTTATTCACTCAGTGTCAACCTCATTCACCTCTTGAGCCCTAGAGAAAGAACAATTCTTCTCCAGCCAGCGAAAGAAAACTTATTCTCCAAGGAGCCATAGCAAACGAAAAGCTCTCTTACCATTATTCTCCAATATGTTATTATTGTTGTTGTTATTATTGTTGTTGCTTTGGTCCATTATTGTTGTTCTTGTTATTCCTAAGTATTATTGTTGTTTTTGTTGTTGAGAAGCTTTATTTTTATTGGTTGTGTACTATTTTTATTTTATTTTTCATTTTTTCATTAATCAAAAGGAAAAAGCACAAGAATATTAATTTTATTGGTCGGAACAATATCCTATATCACTACAAGAATCTTTCAAATCTATGACTCGCTCATCACTATCCTCATATGAGTCATAGTAAACAATCTTCCTCAGCACCTTTTGTCGCTCCTGGGATTTCCATCCTGGTACAGACGCAAAAGTGGCGCGAAAAAGGAAGAGTCACCAGCCAGGCATTTTTATCCCGAAGGAATGGTAATGCTGCACAAACCGGAAAAGAAAGGAGAAAATGGAGTCTCGCGAACTAAAGAGAAAGGGTAAGGGAGTCTATTACAAACTGGGAAGGATTAGCACCCCAGATCGTCCGTCGGACTCGATAGGATCTACGCTTGTTAGAATTGTTTCAAAGGATGAGGGTAAACTACTACTGAATTGAAACTGCTACTAGAAAGAGAAATAAAAGATACGGGAAAATATAGGGAAAATAAAAAGAGTGCTTGAATGGGCCATACCCCACTTCCTACGTATCTCATGGGGATGAGAATCAGAGTCGACATAGTTCCCCAAACTATGGAGAAAAACTGTTTGTTTGTGTTTTTTATGGCTTGAACTGCTTATGTCTATGCTCAGGTGTTGTAGGCTCGTCTGACACGAGTGCGTTTACCGTCTTACAAAGAGACAAGTATGAGCAAGTTTTTTCATTGAGAATGAAGGAGATGAGAAAATAATTCCCGATGGAAAGACGTTTATTGTTGGTTAGAGTGCTTTTAGAAGCTTTTATTGAGTTTGGCACAAGAAAGTGTATTCAAGCCTTTTTCCATGGAGTATGCACTTCTTACATCACTCCAAGATGGAATGAGGAAGAATCACACCCAAGCAAGGAGAAGACCCCCAAGACTTGGTTCCTAGGATTAGGGCTCAAGCACACTAACTCATTAAACTTATTAAGTGTTTTTGTATTTTGAAATGAATAAGTGTTTTTAGGTTTTACTTTGTGAAAATGACTTCAATTTTAGACTTGTACATCATGCTAGACAAGTTCGAATTACCCCAAGATGAGATAGAAGAAAATGCCCCATGGAATAAGTCTTTTACATAAGAAGTCACTTCAACCATTATTAGGTACTTTTTAGTTTTGTTTTTGCTTTGAGGTGAGAAAGAGAAAAGAACTCCAAAAGAGACTCAAAGGGTAAAAGTCTAAGGGAAACAAAACAATCCTAAGTAAGTTTTCATACATGGATATCCTAGGGTTAGTGAGGTATAACATAACTAACCTAGAAGAAAATGAAGGAGTAATGAGATTCTAACTCACTTCAAAAGAATGAAGTTGAGTTGTGAACTCAATGGAAGAGATATAAATGAATTGTCAAAGAGGCATGAATGCCTTTCACAAAAACAAGTTGAAAGCATTTAAAGAGATGAAGGAAGAAGTTGTATATGGATGCATACACACATACATGACTTACCATAGCCACTACAAAGCAAAAGTTAGCTTAACAATTGCATATTGAAAGCATAAACAAAGAAAGAAAAGCAAAGTAGTATTCAAACAATTCATGGAGTGACACTCAGGGTCAAAATAAGACTAAGCCCTAAGGAAAAGGGATCCTAAATGGTCAAAGACCTCTAATTTCAGTAGATAAACCCTAATAAGATACTATAAGGTTATAATATTAATCACCAACAAACTATTCCCAAACTAGGCATTAAACACCAAAGAAGTTCAATGTGAAGTTAGTTGAGGAAGAAAGAGTGATTATGCAAGATGAACATGTACTAAAGCATGGTTAAGTGTCAAAGTAAGAACCAAATATAAATTATAAATTTCATGTAATGCATATTAATATGCATACAAAGTATGAGAATGAATTCTCAAGTACAAGAGATTATATGAAGAAGAAGTAAACAAGTTGTTACATAGGAAAAGAGTTAGCTTGGAACATAAGTCAAACATGGAAGTCAAAAGTGGATAATTATACATCAAGGTTAGTAGTAAAATGACATTTCAAGATGAAGTTAATATTCATAAGTTAGCCATATAAGATGTACATAAAAGTCACTTTGAGGTTAGATGGACAAAAGATGCAAGTTGAGTCACATATGTTCAAGCATACAAGTGATTACAAAATGAATGACATTTGAGATGCATGAAATTATTATGGGTTAGTGGAATAAAAAATATTAAATGCAAATTAATGTTATGAATGAGAATTAATTATTCAATTACAAGTCATGTTGATGATTAGATGAGAAGAAATGAGAAACTAGGTCACAAAAGATCAAGTTAGGTCATTCATGTTGAACCCAACATAAACCAAATGAACACTCAAGGTAAATGACCTATGATTCTAACAAATGGACTTATAATAGTCTAAAGGGGTCTTATAATGTTTACAAGTTATTTCTAAAAAGATGGAACAAGTGCCTACCTAAAACTAGGGTTAGGATGCAGCGAAAGAAAAGGAAAATAACGTAGAGAAAAGAAAGTGTTATGCTCGGATAGGCCCTACCCCACTGCCTACGTATCCTTTTTGAGGAATCAGAGTTAATGTAGTTCGACTAACTAATTTTGTTTGTTTTGGGTCTTTTAGTTGAACTATGTTAAGTTCACGTTCTACCGGCTGCTCGACCGTTGGAGATTTACGCACCTGGAGTAGAAGGAATTAACATGTTCTTATGAAAAGAGAACAAAAAGTTTGATTTGTGTTCTAGGAATACTCATGAAAAAAATGGTAGTCCTAGACGATGGAATCATGCTACCTAAGTTAACATGCAAACAAAAGACTATACAAAGGCTAGGAATCCTATGGGGAGATAATCACATCAAACAAATAAGCAAACAAGCTCGGGGAGTATCCACATCACTCGAGTAGCAAATATCCACATGTGGATTATGTCTTCATAATGGTAAAGAGAGGGCCTAGAAACGATATGGAGGATCGAAGCAGGACAAAAGTAGGGGCGACACCTAACCACGATATCAAGGATCGAGCAGGATGGGTACACGAAGCAAGGAGATCCCCTCGAGCTCGTGAATGTGGGAAAATAGTATGTCTATACATGGTATTATATCACCAAGCAAGAACAAAATGGGGGAAATATCATGTGCTTACGAGCACAAAGCGTCAACATCAACAGAAGTGAGCTACACAAAGTGTGGGGATCCAAAAAGTGAGATCCTCTTCCACAGACTGACCAGACAAGAGCAAAATGGACTTTATCCAAAAGAATCAACATAGAGTGCAAGCTAATGAAAGACTCAATGATAGTGCGTGGATGATTACAAGCCCTTTTTACATGCCTTCTTTGAGGTCTTATCAAGGTGAATGAGAATGGGGCGCCTCTTTTGAAGTCTTTGCACAAATGTAAACTAACACATACAGAGCCTCTGAAGGAGGTCTTCTAGAAAATGCCCGCAAAAAAGAAACGGTCCGAACTCCAGCCTATGTAAGCAATAAAGTGTGGAAATAGTAAATCAGATAAGAAACTATAATGTATAGATATAAATATGAAGTACCAACAAGCTAAATAGAAAAGAGAAACCCAGAGGTCCGCTCGAACAAGCTAGCATCCACAAGCCAAGCAAGTCGGACATCACATTTCCCATATAAGCTCAAGTCATCTGAGTGAAAATAAATCACTCAAGATGTGCAAGTCAAATGCGACCACATAAATGACCTGCACAGAACATAATCTAGACAAAATAATGACACAAAATATCATTTGAAACCAAATGGTATCCCACAAATAAAGTGGAACACCAACCAAGCGACCGTCGCCAAGATCCTTGCGAGAACCTTGCCAGAACTCAACAAACGAATTAGAAACCAAAAAGAGGTGCAACCGGAAGTTGCACATATGCCTCAACCTATCCTATTCCGAATTTGCACATTGAAACAAGCATGAATTCAAACGTCAAGCTCTTCAATCAATATCAAGTCACAACAATTAGTTCTGCTAGGAATTTTGTCAAACACCTAACAGGCATTGATTATTCTAAGTCAATTTTAATAAGAATTTCCAATTATGCACCACAACAATTATTAGGATCAATTAATCAAGCATCAATCAACAATCAACTCAAGAATTAATGCACATAATCTCCACAAAATTAATTCAACTTGAAAATTCAATTCAAGAAACAATTCAACTATTATTCATGAGTTAAAGTTCAAGAAGCTAACCGAATGAAAAATCAACAAAGAAATTGCAAATCCAGAGGGAATGATACGTGATTGCGAACAGAGGAGAGGGGAAGAGGCTGCATGGCTGCCGACGGCAGAAAATGGTGGTCGCATGGTGGCGGAGCTGTCCGGAGGTGGTGGTTTGGCTACCGGAAGCTTGATCGTAATTGTTGTGTTCTTGAGTTCTTGATGAAATTGTTGTTGTGTTCTTGAGAAAATGTTGAGAGAATGAACTTTAATCCTTTAAAGAGATTTTTTGAGAGTTTTTGGTGTTTGTGAATTATGATTGAAGTTATGAGACAAATTGTGCGTCAAAAGAATATATAGTGGAGTGTAAAATGAAAGGCAAAAGGTAGAATTTCGGCTTAAGTAAAAATAACAATGTCTCCGACAATAAGTTTTGAATATGAGCCTTCCTCAACAATGTCCGCCTCTGAGTCACAGTTGCAACGCAAAAATAACGGATGTCATACGATCAAAATCGAGTGTGATCGATACGTTTAAGCTGCAAGATGTCACTGAATAAGTTGTTTTTTCAGCTTATTTGGTGTCCGCTACTCGAAAACCTGACAAGGTCAACCTCTTCAGAGCATAATCTCGACTCGACTTTTTCAAAAAAGTTTTAGATCTATGAGTCAGTGACCTTGTGTTAACATGTGAGCTAAACAGACAAACGACGAGGGAGATATGAATTTTCTCGCGAAACAACATTCAGCCATTTTTTTTCCGATTCAACATGTCAGGTTTGCAAAATAAACCAAAACAACAATCTTTGGAATACTGTTCGAACTCGTGTTTGTCTTAGAACTCGAAGAGGACAAAATCTATGAACCAACGCTTTGAGAACGGATGCAATTCGATGAAAATTGACCGAGTAATGAATTTTACAAAATTTGACAATCAGTGCACTGTATCAAAGAACCCCACTGATAATTCGTATTTTCGGGGTCCTTCTGCTTGGACCTAACTGAAACTGAATTCACAAAACGAAGATAACATCTAAACATAATTTTAGGCCCTAGAACGATATCTAAACGATTCAACACTGTTTTTCACCATTTTTTCCATGTATCAACTCTGAAAACTCGCACATTCGGAAATCTTCTTCAAAGAATTAGCTCTTGGCCAAAACATGAAAGTTTGGTAGGATATTGTTGTACCCCAAAATTTTCCCTTTCATCTTCAAGAAAATATGTCTCAAGAGGTCTTCTAATGATCACAAGATTCTTAATTGCTCAAAGGGATTCAAGGTTTCATCAGACAAAGCCTCCTCCTTAGCAATGGATCTTAAATTAGGGTTTTGAGTTTCCCAAGGTAAATTGGACTTCCAAAGCCTCAAGTGGACTTCATGACATCCCATATACTTCAAAGGATCCTCATGTCATGTTTCAAGGCTTGCCCTGCCAGTTTGGTCAGTCAGATACTCAGATGATAAAAAATCAGTCAACTATGGTCAACATACAGTCAAACTTCAAGATTTTGGTCAATATCAAGATTATGAAGTGAGATTCATCATTTGATCAAGGTTTGACCATGATTCATCAAGGAAACCTCAAATTCATCAAGAATCAAAAGTTGTTAAATTAGGGTTTCTCTAGGAAAAGTCAATTGTACTTTGACCAATCATAAATTTCACAAATTTCATCAGAAATTTCCCTTCCAAAGCTAATTTTAAAGGAAATTCAATTCCCTACCACTTTGTGTCTCACAAGCCAAGGCCAAAAATGCTTCATTTGAGATATGAGCCAAGACATTACAGGTCCTTTAAAAAATAAACAAAAAGTCAACTTTTTCAAAGGCTCATAACTTGAACATGGAAGACTAAATGGACATGGGACCAAAAGGAGTGATTAGAAGACACTCTAATATTTTTAAAAAGTCCAAGAAGACATCCGTGGGATAAAAATTGAGAGTGTTATACATTGTTGAATTTGGTAATATATGCATGAGATATGATCCCAAATTCGTGCGCATCAAAGGAGAAGGTCACAATATCACATTTTTCACTAAAATAGAAAGTTTCTAACTTCATTCCAAAGCAACCAACCTTTCTTCACCCAAGCCCTAAAATTTTGACCTAAATTACACTTCTATAAAAGAACAACATCTTCAGATGACAAGGGACGAAATTCTTACACAAAAAAGAACCCTAATTTTTTTTTTCAAAAAAGGGAAACTAGGGAAAATCACAAAAACACTCCATATAAAGTTTTCACGACTCTTTCACATCCAATCATCAACAAGAAGCTTCCAGGGGTATGTCCATATCATTTTTGAAGGTTAAAACGGCAGGAAACATGTCCTATGTTACCATGTCGTCTCTAACTTTTCTTGATTTCAAATCTTTCTTTTCATAATGTTGTTCATAATCATGTTTAGATGTTGTTTGATAATTTATTTGTGAGTTATAGTACAAATATAAAGGAATGCCTTTATTAGGGCATGAAGAAGCCATGCTTCGAATATCCCAATCCAACCACTTTTAGGCCAAACAAATTGCACCATTGAATTCTTGAGGCCAAAATTAGTAAGAATGTGTAGATTTTATGCGTTAATATTTACGTTTTTTTGATGTTTAAATCACAGGTCAATTAGCTACGAAAATGTTGTAGCAAAATCGTAGCAGAACAAAAGAAAAATCGTAGCAAAAGTATGCAATCCAAGGTTGAAGAAGATGATGGTGTGGCGCGTGCTGATTGACCTGTTTTGGTTTTTTTGTGATTGTTTAATATTTAATTGATTGTTGTTGTTTATTAACACACGGACGCATGTAGCTCAGTTGGCAAGGGATTGCATCTTTGATCTTAGGGGGAGGGTTCGATACCCAGCGACCCTCCCCCTATATATGGTTGTTTTTCT